>AWOL01S0022397.1:40036-91160 GCA_000715115.1 Nicotiana otophora | reverse complement strand
TATATATATATATATATATATATATATATATATATGTATAAGGTAGGCTCTATGTTATTCATGTGTGATAAGATGAAGAAAATTGTCCTAAAACCTTTACAGATTCTTAATCAGGGTTTCCAAGAAAAACTACTTGATCAACAATCATAGATACATATATGGATGAAGCTGGAAATATATCAGGAGGATTTATGTTCCCAGAAATGTCTCCACTTCTCCCATGGACTGTCCCTGAAAGCTTCAATACTCTTCACTTTCCGAGCAACCAAGTTCATCACCGCGATCCATTTAATCTTTTTCCAGCAGTACCATCACTTTATCGAGGTTTATTCAACATAAGATCATCTCCTTTTGGTCTCCAAGATGAGCTGCAGAAAGTGAGTGCCCAAGAAATAATGGATGTCAAAGCTCTTGCTGCCTCAAAAAGCCACAGTGAAACTGAAAGGAGACGTAGAGAAAGAATTAATAATCATCTTGCTAAACTCCGAAGCCTTCTTCCCAGCACTACAAAAGTAAGTTAAGCCAAATTACAACACATGCATGTTTTTTCATTCTCATCCCTACAAACTTATTGTTATTTTATGACTTATTATTTCCTTATATTCTTAGGAAACCCATAATCCCTATAGTTTAGGAAAACTGCTGTTCTAATAGATTTGAGAAAGGAAAATCTATAATTCTTGTTAAATTGGGAAACCTTTCTCTTAAAGGTTTGAGACTATTTGAGATCTATATATAGGGGTTATAGTTGAGGATTCTATAGATTGTATTGTGCTTTTTTCTCATTCATAGTGGAAAACTCTTTCTGCTTCTGTCTCGAGGATTAGGCTTAGCCGAACCTCGTTAAATCCTTGTGTTGATTTTTTTCTTCTCTATTTGCTTTGTGTGTGATTGTGTGCTAGTTAACCTACGATCTTCCGCAACAATTGGTATCAGAGCAAGGTTCAGGTTTCTACATATAATCTAGGGTTAAGATGCCTTCATCATCTTCAACAAAGTTACCAAGTAGAGAAATTTGATGGGGTTCTAGTTTCAGTCTATGAAAGATTAGAATGAAATCGTCCCTGGTGTTGCAAGATTTATGGAAGGCAATTGATGAGGATTTTTCTAAGTTAACAGAGACAAAGAAGGCAGACCTGAAGGAGAGTGCTTTGAATGCGATTTTCATGAGCGTTACAGATAGCGTTCTTCTAGAAATTACTGAAGAAACTTCTGCAGCAACAGCATGGAAGAAGCTGGAAGATATGTATTATAAGAAATCGCTAACAAACCTCATCTACTTGAAAAAGAGGTTATACAATCTCCGTATGAACGAAGGTAATCCTGTTAAAACTTATCTTGATGAGTTTAATTCAATTATAATGCACTTGAAGAACGTGGATATCAAAATTGAGAGGGAGGATCAAGCCTTGATTGTGTTATGTTCTTTACCATCGTCATATGATACTTTTGCCGATACACTGCTATACGGGAAAAACAACATTTCACTAGAAGATGTTAGTAATGCACTAAAATCTAAAGAGTTGAAAAAGAGCTTTCGAGACAGCAGAATTGAGGGCAAGGGTCTTGTGATTAGAGGAAGAACACAACAAAAGGACTTTAGCAGGAAAAAGTCAACAGCCAGATAAAAGTCTAGAGCAAGGTATCAAAACTTTTATGAGTTCGGGGAGCAAGGTCACTACAAAAGAGGTTGTCCTAAGCTGAAGAAGAAAAGAGGAAAGCAAAAAATAGATAATTCGGCGAATATGGTTGACACTGGCAATAATTCTGATGATAGTGACTATGTAGGGGAAGTCTGTGCTGCGAGTTCTAGTCATGGGCAGAATTCTTGGGTTCTTGATTCCGGTGCTACTTTTCACATGTGTCCACACAAGCATTGGTTTGCAACTTACAAGCAAATGAGTGGAATTGTCTACATGGGAGATGATAATCCATTACCAGTAGAAGAGATATGTAACATCAAATTGAGAATGTTCGATGGAATTATCAGAAATATTGACTGTTGGCATGTTCCTCGGATAAAGTAAAATTTAATTTCTCTTTCGACTTTGGATGATCAAGGGTATAAATTTCACTCAGAGAATGGAATACTTAAAATGTGTAAAGGCTCCATGGTACTCATAAAGGTTAAACTGCATTGTAAATTATATCATCTCCAGGCCAGTATAGTTAGGGCTGCTTATCGGGCAGATTGGGTGGTTAATTACTCTTAACGGTTTGGCTTAATTGTTATCGGCTTTTAAATATATTAATCTGCTAGCCACCCAATAAGATATCGGGTGGATTGGTATCAGTTTAGCTCTTATCGGGCGATTATCGGACGGTTTATCGGCCTAGTTTAATCTATATTGCGTGCATTAATTATTTGTTGACCGCCTAGCATACAAATTCAGAATAGAAAATTACACATTGAGTCCAGACATACATGTTTATTAATGCCTACATAAGAATGATGTAGTGTGTCATGTGGTATAGAGTGAAAAAGCAGAACATATTGTAGTCTACATTACATCCCAAAGCAGACTATGATCTGATGTAATTAAGAAAAAAGTAGTTCTAATAGATATGTCATTGTAACTCTTGCTAGCTGTAACATGGATCATACAAGGATATTAAATTTCATTGAGATAACTATGTGATTGCCTGGGTTTAGATGCAAAGGAACAATTTCAGTAGTTTAGCTCATTAAATATAATGGTATCTAAGCTTTTATTAATTTATTCATAGCACAAACGAAGCAAAATTACAATAAACGGGTGGTCCTTCCCTTTGTTTCTTGTTCATTAACAATATATTAATAATTAACACAAAGGCTGTGATGGATCCATATTTACAATTTTAAAAAGAAAAAATATGAGCTTGCTCTTCATACTAGGGCACTAAGATAGAGCGCTAGAAGCCTGGAAGTCGACAAGATAGAGTACTGTGGGTGGCTGCTGGAGTGCTGGTTGAATTTCTACTGAAGCTGGTTGAATTATGGTCGAATAAAGAGAACCATAATTCTGTTGGTGGCTGCTGGTTGAAGTTTAGGCGTTAGGGTTCTGATTATTTAGGAATTAGGCGTTAGAACTTAGAGATAAAGTACTGGAAGAAGTGGAAGGGTTTTTGATATTTAATATATATATATATGGATAAAAATAAATTACATATATATATATATATATATATATTCTTAACGGGTTAACGGATTATCCGTTAAGAAAATTGAATAATCCGCTCCCAAATCGATAAGCTGTTAATAAAAAAACTTCAATCCGTTCTTCGTCCGTTAAACCGTTAACCCGATACCAATAAGTCATTAAACTTCGGTTTCGGTTCGGTTTTTGGTTTCGATTCGGTTTTGAACACCCCTAAGTATAGTTGAAGGGGAAGCGGATGTAGCTTCTAGGAAAAGTGATCTGAATCAGTCTAAGTTATGGCACTTGCGGCTTGGTCATATAAATGATAAGGGATTGTTTTTATTCAGTAAGTAGAATTTCTTTGAATGGGTACAAAAATCAAGTTTTGAATTTTTGTGAGTATTGTGTGTTTGGTAAATAGATAAGGGTAATGTTCAGCAAGAAGGAGCACAAGATCAGAGACAAGTTAGATTATATATACATTCAGACTTGTGGGGTCCAAACAGAGTTCCCTTCAAGAGTGGTGCCAGATATTTTATGACTTTGGTTGATGATTACTCAAGGATGGTGTGAGTGTATTTTTTGAAAACAAAAGATGAGGCATTTCCGACATTTGTTAAATGGAAGACGATGGTTAAGAGGCAGTCAGAAAGAAAAGTTAAGCGTCTTCGAACTGACAATGGGTTAAAAATTTTCAGTTCGGAGTTTGATAATTTGTGCAACAGAGAGGGCATAGTGAGATACTGCACTTGTGTTAGAACACCACAACAAAATGATATTGCAGAACGTATGAACAGAATTCTTTGTGATAGGGCACAGAGCATGCTTTTACGCTCATGTGTTAGCAAGGATTTTTGGGCTGAAGCAATCCATACAACTTGTTATTTGGTCAACAGATCTCCATCCACAACTATTGAGTTCAAAACATCTTTTGAGGTATGGTCCTATTCGCCTGCTGATTATTCAAATTTAAGAATATTTAGTTGTCCTACTTATGCTCATGTGAGGGATGGAAAACTTGAGTCGAGGGAAAAGAAGTACATATTTCTAGGGTATGCAACTGGAGTGAAAGGTTATAGGTTGTGGTGCACATATCAAAAGACTCTGGGTCTAATTATCAGTAGGGATGTAACATTTAATGAATCTGCCTCACTGGACAGTCAAAGGGAGAAGGCAATAGCAGAAACAGATCGTGGTGTCAGTGACCGCATAAAGCTAGAAACTAAATCTCCACTAGCTCAGCCAGTAGTTCTAAAGGAGAGGAAGTGGAAGAGGTGCAAAACATTAATCAATATGATAATGTTGATGCACCTGCGCAACAAAAACCATATAACATTGTAACATGCAGAGAGAAGTGAGTGATCAACCGACCGCAAAGGTTTGCAAATGTAGTTGATGGGAATCTTCTTGGATATACGAATTATGTGGGATTTGCTTTGGCAGTTGCAGGGACCGTTGATGCGTTTGAGTGTTATAGCTATCCAAAAGCTATTCCGGGTACAGAACCAAATCGACGGATTATTGCTATGGCTGAAGAGATTGAGTCTCTTAACAAGTTTAGGCGTTGCCTAGACTTGGTTGATGTGTGCGAAAATGGGTAGAGCCCTCGCGAGGGCTGAGGGCAAGGTAGAGATACATTGCTCATGTTAATGAAGAGAATTCAAGCCAAGGGGAAGATTTGTTATTTTGTGGCTTGAATTATTTTTTTGTATTTTTAGGAAACCCATAATCCCTATAGGTTTAGAAAAACTCATTGTCCTAATAGATTTGGGAAAGGAAAACCTATAGTCCTTATCAAACTGGGAAACCTTTCTCTTATAGGTTTGAGATTATTTGGGATCTATATATATGGGTTGTAGTTGGGGATTCTATAGATTGTATTGTGTTTTTCTTCTCATTCATAGTGGAAAACTTTCTCTGCTTCTGTCCTGAGGATTAGGCTTAGCCGAACCTCGTTAAATTCTTGTGTTGATTTTTCTTCTCTATTTGCTTTATGTGTGATTGCATGCTAGTTAGCCCACGATCTTCCGCAACACTTATATGCTTAGTTAATACTCCCTCTATTTAATTTTAGATGACACACTTACTTTATTTGTCCGTTCCAAAAATAATGACACATTTCTACAATTGAAAATAATTCAAATTTAAACTCTTCATTTTATTTATTTTACCCTTGATGAGAAGCTTTTATAACCACACAAATGTCATGACTCCACAAAATTTTTACCCCTTAAGCTTTTATGATCACAAGTTTCAAAGTCTCTTTTTTTCTTAAACTCTGTGTCGAGTCAAACTATCTCATCCAAATTGAAATGGAGGGAGTATTGTTTGCTCATTTATTTATAAATAAATTTCCTTTTTGTTTTTAATTTAAAGTTTTATAACCTCCAAGATACTAATCTGGATAGGTTTTAACCTAAAAATTATACTTAATATATTAAGCAATTAAATTTGTATTTCTAGGCCACAAGTCCACAAGCAATCGATTCAATCCAAATTGTAAAACCCTTTGGTTTAGTTTAGTTATTCATGTTAATTTGGGTAAACTATCTGTAGTTTGTCTGCTCTTTGAAAAACTTCTCTATATTTAGAGCCCGTTTTGACATACAAATGTTTTCCTTTTTTCCAAAATTTTTTTGAAAACAATGTTTGGTTATCCCATTCTTACCAAAATTTTCAATTTCAGTCGAAAATCCATTTTCAAATTTGAAAAATTGGTTCTGACCAATTTTTCAATTGAAAATGGGAATTTTCTAGTTTTTAGTGTTACAATTTTACCCTGTATTTTTAAAATTTATAAAATAACCCCAACAGTTGTTTATATTTATGTTATTTTTGGCTTAAACTCCTTCTCTGTGTATTAGTAGAATTAGAAAATGTGATATTGATTTTGCATCTTCTGTATATTCCAGTAAAGCAGAATATGATAACAGTTAAACAATAGCATTTTGATTGTTTATTTCAAGTAGGATAATCAAATTGGGGCGGTTTTGATATTTTTTTATAAGTTGTGGGTATAAATCATGTTTTATGGTTTTAAAAAAAAAGACATCCAAAATATGTTGCAAAAATTATAACCAAACACAACTTCATCTTCAATTGAAATTTTAGTGAAATTCCAAATTCCAAAATATTTTTGGAATGCATGTCCAAACGCCTACTTAGTTTGACTAAACCAAAATCTGTCTTTCACTTGAATGCTGTTAGTTTATTAGTGTTTGGAGATCGAAGTTCTTGAAAACTTCAAACTAGACCTCCAAGAAACCAATTTACCAATCACTCTACCAAAACTACACAAATCTCATGTTTTCAATTTTTTTTTAATTTTATAAAAATCATGCATGATGAATGTTGTTAGAATTATTTAACCAGCTCAACTAAAAGTTCAAAGTATTAGGGAGATCACATGTATTTTTACTCTTCATTCAACTTTACGTGATGCAAATATTATTTGGAGGCTCCAATAATTTTTTTCGTATTCGTTTTTAAACATATTAAATTATTAATTATTGTGACTTATAGTACTATCTTTCTAAATATATAGATTTTATTTCAAAAATCAGAAAATTCTATGCCCAAATTTAAATTGAAATTTAGATAGTCTGACAATGGTATTCCGAATCACGTCACATAAAGTGGTTTTAACAGATGACATATTTATTTAATAATTTCTTTGACATTCTTTTTGATATGAAAATTCTTTATATATATACCACNATTTCTTTGACATTCTTTTTGATATGAAAATTCTTTATATATATATATGTATGTACCATGTTCATAGTTTTCATTGGAGACATCTTTTTTTTTTTGTTATTCCAGACGGATAAAGCATCATTGCTAGCTGAGGTGATACAACATGTGAAGGAGCTCAAGAGAGAAACGTTACAAATAACTGATACAAATCCAGTCCCAACTGAGATGGACGAACTAACAGTTGATAATTATTCGTCTGACGAAGAAGGAAACTTTGTGATCAAGGCTTCATTGTGCTGTGAAGATAGGTCTGATCTTTTGCCTGACCTCATCAAGACTTTGAAATCTTTAAGGCTAAGAACATTAAAGGCTGAAATAACAACACTTGGTGGACGTGTTAAAAATGTGTTGTTCGTAACGCATGGAGATCAAGAAGACCACAATACTAATGATGATCAACTGCAATATTCTATAAGCTCAATACAAGAAGCACTAAAAGCAGTGATAGAGAAATCTAGTGGGACTTCAGGGAGTGTTAAGAGACAAATTAAAGGACTACTAACTTAAGTATTCTTGAACACAGATCTCTCTAGGGATCGATATCCTTCTTAGGGAATGGAATTGTAGTAGAATAGTAAATATTTTTTTATCAGAGTTCTCGGGTTCGAGCCTTTAAGTATATATGGATTTCCCTTTATTTAGCTACACTTGTGATTTTGTTCATAAATCATTCAAGTTAAAAAGTCAGGTTCTTAGGAAAATCAACCATTGTAGCTTACACAAACAAGAAGCAGAGGTATAATTCACAAAGTAGAAGTAGAAATGAAAAAATCAAAAGGTGAGATGAAAAAATGAGAATTTATCATGAATTGACAAGTTTTTACGCTAGTTGCCAACCTACCACAACCCCCATCCTTTATCCCGACTTGAGACTCGTAATATGAGCAAGCTCACTGATCACGCCCAACTATGCCTCCTAAGAGGTCTAACGATCGTTGCAAATATAATCAGCTTTACAAGTACAGAATCGAATCCCACAGGGAATTAACCTATTAATCACAGTCACTAGTTTCACAAGAATTCAAGTAATTAATCAACCTTAAAAAATATTAAATATTGATTTGAGTGTGTATTAACTAAGAGAAGAGTAATTAAAATGCAGTAATTTATAACTAACAGAGCAAATGTTGTAGACAACATTGGAAGAGTCTAGGGTTATGATTTCCCCTATTGTCGGAATCTTTCCCGCTATGTTTTCTATAAATTCGCCTAAGTATTCTCTACCGATCGTGAGTACTTTGGGTATCGTAATTCTCTTCCGAGCAATTACCACAATTTACTAGACGTATTCTTCTGAATTACACTAGCTAACACTAGTTTACCACTTACTATGATCGCACCAAAGTTTCGTTATTCCTAATCCCACCTTTAAAACTTTCGTATTGATTCCTCATATACGTTAGGAGTGCTGTTGTTCAACAACTACCTAAATGTGTACCCTTTTTCAAGCAATACACACTAAATAGGCACAGTCAATTGAGAGCTCTTCAATCAACCACAATGAAAACGTAGTTAAACAAGTAGAGAAATATCAAAGGAAAATTTATATTAAACAGAGTAGAAAATCATCCTCCAATAGGTTCCATCAAACCCTAGATGAGAGAGTTTAGCTACTCATAACCATACTAACAATCATGATAATAATTGAAAGCATTAAAATACAAATTAAGGAAGAACGGAAGAGAAAAACTCTTGTGATTCGTTGCTTCCCAATGTTCCCGTAGCCTTTTTCCTCTGCAATAATGTCTAACCTCTAAAAAATAGGTTTAGAACCTCTTTTATACATGTTGATGGCGTGTAGGGTCGAAACTACCAAGTCCTAGCCGGATTGGGACGAAATCTATCCTTGGGTGTCCCGCTTTGTGCCTGGCGCCAACCTGGATGTCGAACTTTTTCCACTTTTGTGCTCTACTGCCCTTGGCGTTTTGGTTGGTGCCTGGCGCGAACCTTGGCACCAAAGTCATACTCCCTCCAAATTCTTCCGCTTTTACTTCAATTTACATGCTAACTTTCCAAATCACAATTGACTCCTACACATATAAATACCATTATTAAGCTCGAGTCACAAATATTCACACCAAAGTTAATAATATTAAGGCATAATGCAAGGCAAATTACATGCAAAAACATGAATGTTTAGCCAAACGTCACTCACACGTACAGTTAAAAGGGAATGGATAGACCTAAAATCATATAAAAGGAAGTTATCTCAAGAGATCTATAAATCTTTGGGATCAATGTAAGTTTGGTTAAGAATATGACAAAATGGATGAAAAATATCCATATAGGTAATACCTACTACTAGTTAGGATTAGATTTTGAGTTAATACACTAAAACCCGCCTAAACTATATAACTTTTGTGTGTTGCCTGTCTAAACTATCGCATGTACCCGAAAACCCCTGAACTATATACCCCTTCATAATAAAACCTCGCAGTCGGTTATGTTGCATAATGTGTGTAACAAATCGCCCAAGAGTGCGTGAAGGCTAAAAAAAGTCATTAAAATGGCCAACCTGATAGTGTCTAATGGCTAATTAGCCCTTCTTTTTTTTGAAATTTATATTTCTTTTTATTTTCTCCTTTTTGTTTTTTTATATCTCACCTTCCTCCCTCATTTTTTTAACCTTTCTTCTCTATATTTTCACCTTTATTCTCCATTTCTTATCTGAATCCATCTGAAATTTTCTCTCTCTTATTATTTCTGAGTTTATTTCTTATCTTTCTCGTTTTATCCATCATTCGTTTCTTACCTAAATATATTTGAAAAAAAGGAATACACTTTCAAGTATTTGTAGAGCATACGGTTTAATGTCTTTCAAGAAGTTAGAACAAAGATTAGTGGAGAAAATCGCTACTAAGAGATTAGTGTAGCCCGATGAGAGCAAAGAGAAAATGAGTTTTTTGATAATTGAACCTTATAGTTTTAACCCTAGCCCCCTTTTTTATTTTTATCATATATAGTTTTACAATGATATAATAAAGAGTATTAAAATCTTAATTAAATTTATTTTTTTAGATTAAGCTAAATAAATATCTACGTAGATTTTTAAAATAATTTAGCGAGTGTATTACACGCACTAGTAAGAAAGCAACAAGGGGTATTATTATGAAGGAGGATAAAGTTCATGGGATTTTCGGGGACAAGTGATAGTTTAGGTAGGCAACTGACAAATGTGATATAGTTTAGGCGGGTTTTAGGGTATTAACTCTTAGATTTTAGACCTGTTTAGAGAATTGTTTTTCTGCTACTACTACTACTATTATCATCATCACACCATCATCATCTTGTTCCTTTACTTTTATTTTATTTCAGTATAGTGATAACATGATTTAAACTTAAATTAAAAAGTAAGGATCCCTATCGTCGACCTCAACTTTTTTGGGACCGAGACATAATTATTTTTGTTTTTGTGAAATGAAGAAACACAGGAGGCTGTTGACTTCAAATTTATGTACGTTATGCTACAAAGTGGAACAAGTAAGAAAGACGTGACAAGAATTTTTAGCTTACTTTGGTTGATCTCCTTCGGCCTAAAAACCTTTGAACAATGACTTGGATCCTCTATGTGTCTCTTTCTCGCTCGTGGGTTGATTTGACGCAAATATGAATTGTAGGGTGTTTAGAGGTGGCCAGCTGAGAAACAAGATATTAATATTTTCAAAGACAGAAGTTACCGAGAAGAAAGATATCAAGAAACGTGTGCTGGTGAAATTATGTAGCCAAAAGCATTCAATATAAAATTTGCAAGGTAAGTATCTTAATCGAATAACTCCCACATAGGAATGTGACCAAAATGAGTATGCATTTACCCGGGAAAAATTACTCAAGCTTTCTAATTGAAAAAAACACGAAAGATATTTACCCTGGCAATATCAGGGGTTACCAAGTTTTTGATGATTTGCTTCATGCCTTGACTAAGACAACTGCATTTTAAGGGTGCGCATTCAGGCAGTTCAAATTGCATATAAAAATTTTAGTTTAGATTTTCGGTTTTTTGATTGACGAAATTACAATCAAAATTCAATCCAAATAAGAGTGGTATTGCGACTAAAAGTACACGCAAATATACGTGATCGATAAGATATAGTGACTAGAAGTCAAATATGAAACCCGAAGAGACTTATTTCTTTGATTGTTTTCTATGCAAACTCGAGTCGATTATCTGCTCAAGGTTATCCAAAAGTGATGATTGTGACTAAACTATTATTGAAGAAATGAAATAAGTAATAAGCTGAACTAACAAGAGAGCACATGTTTATGAAGTTTACTTAATCAAGTGAGATGAATGCCTCAAAATGTCCAATATATATACATGGTTGAATAACAACCAAGAAGATCTTATGAAAATTGAATATTTTCTTAGCGAAGATGTAAAACAGATATTGGGCATTTTAAAAAATAATTCGCAATTGACTTAGCTAAAAATAAGTTTTAAATCTATTGGACTTACTTAGTAAAAATAGATTGAATTTTTTTAGCACAATTAATATATTAATATATCATATATTCGAAATAAATTCAGAATTAAATCAAATAGATGTATCAAGGGATAATTCGCTTTGAAGTAACAATTTCCTAGATAATTGAGTCGTAATTACACCTATTAATCTGAATTACCTATGCTTGCTAGTTGACCCGACGTACATATGAAGAGCAAGATCTCGCAGTACGTACTATCTGCCTATTTAAGATATATCAACCCTATATTCATATGGTATTAAATCTATCAATAACAAAAAAAAGGGTATTCAATTGAACGAGATTGTTAGGTATATCCCATACTGTCACGACCCAAAATTCCAACCCTCGGGATCGTGAAGGTGCCTAACATTTCACTTGCTAGGCAAGCCAACGTTAGCTATGCTTATTAACTATTTTTAACAATTCAAATCAAATGATAACAATAAAACTGAATAATCTGAAATAAAGTGATAAACTAATAAATGATGTAGCCCAAATACAATCCCAGAAACTGGTGCCACGAATATGTAACGACCCAGCCAGTCGATTTGAGTATTACAGCCCCACTCCCCCAGTTACTGCTTATTTTATACTCAATTATGATTTTGTGACTAGTTGGAGATATTTCAGAATGAATTGAGACACTTAGTTCAAAGATTAAAAGCTTAAGTTGAAATAATTGACCGGATAATGACTTATGTGTAAATAATTCCGGAATAGAATTTTGATGGTTCCAATAGCTCTGTATGGTGATTTTGTACTTAGAAGTGTGTCCGTATATTTATTTGGAAGTCCGTAGTCGAATTTGGTTTGAAACGGCGCAAGTTGGAAAATTAGAAGTTTTAGAAATTGAGAAGTTTGAGCGAGAGTTGACTTTGTATTTATCGGATTCAAATTTTAGTTTCGGAAATTTTAATAGGTCTGTTATGTCATTTATGACTTGTGTGCAAAATTTGAGGTCAATCGGAATTGATTTGATAGGTTTTGGCATCGATCGTAGAAGTTAAAATTCGTTAGTTTTGATTAGGCTTGAATTGGGGTACAATTCGTGTTTTAATGTTGTTTAATGTGATTGGAGGCCTTGACTAAGTTTGTATCGTATTTTGGAACTTGTTGGTATTTTTGGTTGAGGCTCCGGGGGACTCAGGTGAAGTTCGGATAGTTAACGGATCAAGTTTGGAATTGAAGGAATGTTGTAATGCACCAAGTCTGGTGTGATCGCACCTGCAGAGTTTTGATCGTAGGTGCGAGCTCGCAGAAGTGAGCATGGGAGCATAGAAGCAGCCTAGGTAGAGTGAGGCAGTGGTCACATCTGCGAGCAGGTGGTCCACAGAAGCGGAGTCGCACCTGCAAAGGAACGATCGCAGAAGCGGAAATGGTGAAGGAGCAGCGCAAGTGCGGAAGAAAATTCCGCAAATGCGCGTGGCTCGTTGTTGAAGCGAAGGCAGTGGCCCTTGTGGTTGTCACTGAATCACACATGTTTTCGTGCTTGCGGAACCGCATGTGCGGTTAAATGGTCAATAGGTGCGAAGAACCCTGGACAAAATATATTCGAAGGGGTTGCGAGATTTTGTCATTTTTGGATGATAGAAGCTCGGTTGGGGGCAATGTTTGAGAGGGGATTCATGAGATTTCTTGAAGTAAGTCACTTGTGACCATTGTTAGTCAGTAATATTGAATTATCATTGAATAGTCCGACTAGATTACGTGATTTTGAGGTGTAAATTGAGAATTTTGGCCTAGGAATTTGAAAATAAGAATTTAGGATTTGGAGGTCGAGTTGATGCCGGAATTTGATAAATTTGGTATGGTTGGACTCGTGGTTGAATGGACGTTCGTATTTTGTTCCTTTTTTGGGTTCCGAGATGTGGGCTCTATGTTGACTTTTGAGCTGACTTTTCAAATTTTAATTTGAAAACTTAGCATTTTCATATGGAATTGATTCTTATACCTCGTGTTGAATGTATCGAATTATTTGTGACTACATTCGAGATGTTCGAATACCAATTCGTGAGGCAAGGGCTTATTGGAATAGAGAATTGCACGGTTTGAGGTAAGTAACACTTCCAAACTTTGTTTTAAGGGTATAATTCCAGGAATTTCATGTTATGTGATTGGTTCAGAGGTGACGCACATGCTAGGTGACGGGCGCATGGACGTGCATCATATAAATTATTATTTTCCATGTATATTCCACGTGTTAGTGAAAGTGAGCTGTGATTCATGATAGAAATCATGCTTAGGCATATGCTGATATTATTGGGACCCACCGAGGTCATTTCTGGTGTTGAGTTAATTTCTTAAATTGAAATTACATACTCAGTCATGTTCATTTATTGCATATCATATATCAGTATCTGTTATCATTTGTTGTCACGTCATGTTATCATTGTTTGGGCTGATTAGTATGAGACTGATAGGCCCGAGAGACTGGAGAGATTGATGACTGAGTGAGGCCGAGGGCCTGATTGTGACTGATGATCATGAGATTGGACTGCATGCCACAATAGGCCAGATTGTCTTATTATAGCGCTTGTGCTGGATCCGCCCCTCCGGAATATGCACACCCACAGTGAGAGCAGTTGTTATTGATTTATGCCAGGATTTGGCATATTATTTATATTTGGGCTAGATTTGCCCTGGGCTGTATTTGCCCTGTACAGTTATGAGTGATTGAGTGTGATGAATGAGAATTTAGACAGTCAGGTTGAGTACTCCGAGAGTATGAATACACGAGGCCTTCATTGGATTGCATCATATATGACATGCTTATTGACATGTAGATATAGAGATGTCATATTCCTTATATTATTCAGACTTAGTCTATTTTTTCTGTTTGAGCTTTAATTGTTGATCTTGAAAGCATGTCTACATTTCTGTACTGTTATTTCTATATTTGGACAGTACCTGTTGAGATCGTCACTACTTTCAGCCAGAGGGTAGACTTGTTACTTATTGAGTTGGTTGTATTCATACTACAGATCCGGGTACTCTGTGCACGATGGCTGCTAGATGTTAAAGATTTATCTGCTGGAGACTATCGAGGTAGCTGCCTTGGCGTCCGCAGACCTTGAATCTCTTTCCATTCAGTTAATTGTATTATTCCATATTTCTAGACAGTGTTTTCATCAGTCAGACTATGTTGTCATTTAGATTCTCATGTACTCAGTGATACCGGGTTTAGGGAGTGTATGGCATTGACACACGGTATTTGTATCAGTATTTATGGGATTATACTCTTGAGTTTAATTTATCATGTTTCAAACATAAAGAATGTGTGATTTAGTAAAATTGTTGGCTTACCTAGTATTACGATAGGCACCATCACGACATGTGAGATTTGGGTCCTGACAAATTGGTATCAGAGCTTAGGTTACATAGGTCTCACGAGTCATAAGTAGATTTAGTAGAGTCTTGCGGATCGGTACGGAGACGTCTGTACTTATCTTCGAGAGGCTGCCGAAACCTTAGGAAAATTTCACTTTCTTGTATTCTTGTCGTGCAAAGGCTTTGATTCCGGAAGCTGAAATTCTGTTCTCTCACAGATGGTGAGGAGACGTGATACCCGATCGGACTGTCAGCCACCAGCGAGTTAGGGCCACGAGAGGTCGGGTCTGTGGTAGAGGCTAGGGCCATGGTAGAGGCCGAGGTGCAGCTCGTACAACAGCTAGAGTAGCACCCGTAGAACCACCAGTTGCTCCGGCTCAGGAGCAGATTCCAGATGTAGTTGAACCGGCGGGGCCAGCTCAGGCACCAGTTGTTCCTATTGTGATTCTAGGCCTTCAGGAGACTTTGGCCCAGATATTGATTGTTTGCACTAGCTTTGCTCAGGTGGTTTCAACTCAGGCCGCACCAGCCACTTCTTAGGCCGGGGGAGGTACTCATACCTCCATCGCACGTATTCTAGAGCAGGTGGTGCAGGGAATTTATATGAGGAGCAGAAGAGACTAGAGAGATTTGAGAGGCTCAAGCCTCCATCATTCAATGGGGTTGAGTGAGAGGATGCTCAGTATTTCTTGGACAGATGCCAGTGGATTCTTTGTACAACGGATATTCTGGAGACTAGTGGGATTTTATCTACTACTTTTCAACTGACGGGGGCAGCCTTCAGATGGTGGGAAACTTATGAGCGGAGCAGGACAGTTGGTGCAACACCACTTTCAGGGCATGCATTCTTCGTTTTATTCTTGGAGAAGTTTGTGCCGCAGACCCGCAGGGAGGAGCTGCGCAGTTAGTTCGAGCAGCTACTCTAGGAGGACCTGTCTGTGACCATTATGAGATGACATTTTCAGAATTGGCTCGTCACAGTTTGGTTGGTACCCACTGAGAGGGAGAGGATTTGCAAGTTCATTAATGGCCTCAACCATCAGTTGCATTTCATTATGACTTTGGGGAATGTAGCAGGTGCTAAGTTCGATGTGGTGGCTAATAGTGCTCGACGGTTAGAGATGGTCCATATTTAGGAGCGTGAGGAGAGGGAGGCCAAGAGGCCTCATGGTTCGGGTAGTTCCAGCGGTGTTCCTTTTGGGGGCAGCCCTATCACAGTAGGGGTTGACCTTATAGGCCTGCTCAGATGGCTCATCCAGTTCATCTGACTCATAAGCTAGCCATGGTTTATACAGTGCTCAACTGGGTCAGTCATCTTTCACTGCACTTCCATCTCAGAGTTCATCTCGTGCACCATCAGTTCAGGGTTCATTTACACCAGGTTCTTCTGGTAGTTATTCTGCTTCTCGGGGTCTGCCTCAGCACTTGCCGCCATTTTACGAGAGGGATTGTTTTGAGTGTGGAGAGTTGGGTCATGTGAGAAAGTATTGTCCCCACTTTTTGTGAGGTCTAGTTCAATAGTGGAGTCATGCTACGACTCCCGTACCAGCTACTATGCCACCCACCCAACTAGCTCGGGGTGGGGCTCAGGCAGACAGAGGTCACCCTAGAGGGGGAGGCTGATCAGGTGGCGGTCAGGCTCGATTCTATGCTATTCCTACCAAGTCAGATGTCGTTGCTTCAGACATAGTAGTCTCAGGTATTATCTCAATATGCCACATGGATGTTTCTACACTAATTGACCGTGGTTCCATATATTCGTATGTCGCGTCATATTTTGCTCGTTGTCTGGATATTCCCCGTGAGTCCTGAGTTTCACCTGTTCATGTATCTATGCCGATGGACGATACTATTGTTGTAGACCATGTGTATCAGTCGTGTGTGGTGACTATTGGGGGAATTAAGACTAAAGTTGATCTTTTATTACTTAGTATTGTCGACTTCGACGTGAATTTAGGTATGGATTGGTTGTCTCCGTGTCATGCTATCCTGGACTGTCACACTAAGATCGTCACGTTGGTAATGCTAGGATTGTCAAGGATCGAGTGGAGAGGTTCTCTCTATTATATTCCCAGTCGGGTGATTTCTTATTTGAAGGCCCAACGGATGGTTGGGAAGGGGTGTCTGTCATATTTTTCCTTTGTGAGAAATGTTGGTGCATATACTCCTACAATTGATTATGTTCCGGTGGTGCGAGACTTTCTGGATGTGTTTCTTGTAGATCTACCGGGCATATCACCCAACAATGATATTGACTTGGGGACGGGCACTCAGCCCATTTCTATTCCTCCGTATCGTATGGCACCTGCAGAGTTGAAAGAATTGAAAGAGCAGCTTCAGGAACTCCTTGATAAAAGGTTTACTAGGCCTAATGTGTCGCCTTAGGGTGCACCGGTTCTGTTTGTGAAAAAGAATGATGGTACTATGCGAATGTGCATCGACTACAGATAGTTGAATAAATTTACAATCAAAAATAAGTATCCTTTACCGCGCACTGACGATTTATTTGACCAGCTTCAGGGAGCTAGAGTGTTCTCTAAGATTGACTTGAGATCTGGGTATCACCAATCAAATATTCGGGACTCGGATATTCTGAAGACGGCATTTAGGACCCGTTATGGTCACTATGAGTTCCTTGTGATGTCTTGGTCTGACCAACGCCCCAACAATATTGCTTCACTTGATGAACAGTGTATTCCAGCCGTATCTTGATTCATTTATCATAGTATTCATTGATGATATCCTGGTGTACTCACATAGCCAAGAGGAGCATGCACAACATTTGAGGATTGTACTACAGAGGCTGAGGGAGAAAGAATTATATGCCAAATTCTCCAAGTGTGAGTTCTGGCTTAGTTCGGTGGTATTCTTGGGACACGTGGTGTCCAGTGAGGGGATTAATATGGATCAGAGGAAAATAGAGGCGGTTCAGAGTTAGCCCAAGCCATCTTCAACTACTGAGATTTTTTGGCTTGGATGGATATTATCGTCGCTTTGTGGAGGGTTTCTCGTCCATTGCAGCGCCTATGACCAAATTGACCCAGAAGGGTACTCCATTCTGATGGTCCGATGAGTGTGAAGAGAGCTTTCAGAAGCTCAAGACTGCCTTGATCACAACTCCAGTTCTAGTTTTGCCTTCATCGTCCGGTTATTATACTATGTATTGTGATGCTTCTCAGATTGGTATTGGGTGTGTTTTGATGCAGGAAGGTAGAGTGATTGCTTATGTTTCGCGTCAGTTGATGCCCCATGAGAAGAACTATCATGTTCAAGATTTGGAATTGGCAGCCATCGTTCATGCATTGAAGATTTGGAGGCATTACCTCTACGGTGTTCTTGTGAGGTATTTACAGATCATCGGAGTCTACAACACTTATTCAAATAGAAGGATCTAAATTTGAGACATCGCAGTTGGTTGGAGCTGCTAAAAGACTGTGATATTACCATTTTGTATCATCCCGGAAAGTCCAATGTTGTGGCCGATGCCTTGAGTAGAAATGCAGCAGGTATGGGTAGTCTTGCATTTATTCATGTTGGCGGGAGACCGCTTGCATCAAATGTTCAAGACTTAGACAATCAGTTCGTAAGATTAGATGTTTCGGAACCCATACGGGTTCTAGCTTGTGTGTTTTCTCGGTCTTCCTTATATGATCGCATCAGAGAGCACCAGTGTGATGACCCTCATTTGCTTGTCCTTAAGTACACAGTTCAGCACAGTGATGCCAAGGATGTTACTATTAGAGATGATGGGGTGTTGAGGATGCAGGGTCGAATCTGTGTACCCAATGTAGATGGCTTGTATGAGTTGATTCTTGAGGAGGCCCACACTTTGCGGTATTCCATTCATCTGGGTGTCACAAAGATGTATCGGGACTTGAGGCAGCATTATTGGTGGAGGAGGATGAAGAAAGATATAGTAAGGTTTGTAGCTCGGTATCTGAATTGTCAGCAGGTTAAGTACGAGCACAAGATACAGGGTGGATTGCTTCAGAGGCTTGAAATTCCAGAGTGGAAATGGGAACGTATAACCATGGACTCCGTAGTTGGACTCCCACGGACTTCGAGGAAGTTTGATGCTATTTGGGTGATTGTGGATTGGTTGACCAAGTCTACATATTTTATGTTAGTTGGGATTACTTATTCTTCGGAATGATTGTCTGAGATTTATATCCGCGAGATTGTTCGCCTTCATGTTGCGCCAGTGTCCATCATTTCAGATCGGGGCACACAGTTTACATCACAATTTTGGAGAGCAGTGCAACGAGAATTAGGCACACATGATCAGTTGAGTACAACATTTAACCCTCAGACGGACGGACAGTCCGAGCGCACTATTCAGATATTGGAAGATATGTTGCGTGCTTGTGTTATAGATTCAGGGGTTCTTGGGATCAGTTTCTGCCACTTGTAGAGTTTGCCTACAACAACAACTACTAATCGAGCATTCAGATAGCTCCATATGAGGCTTTATATGGGAGACAATGTCGATCTATGGTGGGATGGTTTGAGTCGGGTGAGGCTAGGATATTGGGTACTGACATAGTTCATGATGCTTTAGACAATGTCAAGTTGATTCAGGATCGGCTTCGCACAACACAGTCTAGACAAAAGAGTTACGCTGATCGGAAGGTTCGTGATGTTGCTTACATTATGGGGGAGAAGGTATTACTTAAAGTTTTGCCTATGAAGGGTGTTATGAGGTTCGGGAAGAAGGGCAAGTTGAGCCCTCGGTATATTGGTCCTTTTGAGGTGCTACAAAAGATTGGAGAGACGGCTTATAAATTGCATTGTCGCCTAGTCTATCGAGTGTCCATCCAGTGTTTCATGTATCCATGCCTCGGAAGTATGTTGGCGACCCGTATCATGTTTTGGACTTCAGCACAGTTCAGTTAGATGGTTATTTCACTTAAGATGTGGAGCCGATGGCTATTTTGGATCGTCGGGTTCGAAAGTTGAGGTCAAAGAATATAGCATCAGTGAAAGTGCAGTGGAGAGGCTAACCAGTCGGAGAAGCTACCTAGGAGACTGAGCGGGAGATGCGGAGCAGATATCCACACATATTTGAGACTCGAGGTATGATTCTAAACTCGTTCGAGGATGAATGTTTATTTAAGAGGGGGAGAATGTAACGACCTGACCGGTAATTTTGAGTAATACAGCACCACTCCTCCACTTACTACTTATTTATGCTCAATTGTGATTATGTGACTTGTCGGGGATGTTTCGGAATGAATTGGATACTTAGTTCCAAGATTAAAAGCTTACATTTAAATAATTGACCGGATGATGACTTATATGTAAACGACTCCAAAATGGAATTTTGATGGTTTCAATAGCTCCGGATATTTATTTAGGAGTGTCCGGATATTTATTTGGAAGTCTGTAATCGAATTTGGATTGAAACGGCGAAAGTTGGAAAATTAGAAGTTCTAGAAATCCAGAAGTTTGACCGAGAGTTGACTTTGTGGTTATCAATTTTGGTTCCGAAAATTTTAATAGGTCTGTTATGTCATTTATGACTTGTGTGCAAAATTCTAGGCTAATCGAAATTTATTTGGTAGGTTTTGGCATCAATCGTAGAAGTTGGAATTCGTTAGATTTGATTAGGCTTGAATTGGGTGCGATTCGTGTTTTAATATTATTTAAGGTGATTTGAGGTCTCAACTAAGTTAGTGTCATGTGTTAGGACTTTTTGGTATTTTTGGTTGAGGTCCCGAGGGCCTCGGGTGAAGTTCAGATGGTTAACAAATCAAGTTGGTAATTGAAGGACTACTGTAGTGCACCAGGTCTGGTGCGATCGCACCTGCAAAGTTTTGATCGTAGGTGCGAGCTCACAGAAGCGATCATGGGAGCGCTGAAGCAGCCTGGGCAGAGTGAGGCAGTGGTCACATGTGCGGGCAGGTGGTCCGCAGAAGCAGAGTCGCACCTGCAAAGGCACGATCGCAGAGCAGAAATGGTGAAGAGATGGGCAGCGCATGTGCGAAAGAAAGTTCCGCAGATGCGGAGTCGCATCTGCGTGTGGATCGTAGCAGAAGCGAAGGCAGTGTCCCTTGTGGTCGTCACTGAAGCATACATGTGTCGCGCCTGCAGAACCGCAAGTGCGGTTAAATGGTCCGCAGGTGCAAAGACCCCTAGACAGAATATATTCGAAGGGGTTGCGGGATTTTGACATAGTTTTGACTATAGAAGCTCGGTTGGGGGCGATATTTCAAAGGGGATTCACGAGAATTCTTGGAGTAAGTCACTTGTGATTATTTTTAGTCAATAATATTGAATTATCATTGAATATTCCGACTAGATTACATGATTTTGAGGTGTAAATTGAGAATTTGGTCCTACGGATTGGAAATAAAAATTTAGGATTTAGAGGTCGAGTTGATTTTAGAATTTGGTACATTTGATATAGTTGAACTAGTGGCTGAATGGGCGTTCGTATTTTGTAACTTTTGTAGGGTTCCGAGATGTGGGCCGCACTATTGACTTTTGAATTGACTTTTTGGATTTTAATTTGAAAATTTAGCATTTCCATATGAAATTGATTCCTATACCCCGTGTTAATTGTATCGAATTATTTGTGACTAGATTCGAGGCATTCGGAGGCCAATTCGTGAGGCAAAGGCTTATTGGAATAGAGGATTGCACGGTTTGAGATAAGTAACACTTTTAAACTTGGTTCTGAGGGTATAAATTCCTGAATTACATGTTATGTGATTGGTTTAGAGGTGACGCACATGCTAGGTGACGGGCGCATGGGCGTGCACCGTAGAAATTGTTATTTTCCATGTATATTCCACATGTTAGCGAAATCGAGCTGTGACTCATGATAAAAATAATGCTTAGGCATATACTGGTATTATTGGGACCCACCGAGGTCATTTTTGTTGTTGAGTTAATTGCTTAAATTGAAATTATATACTCAGTCATATTCATTCATTGCATATCATATCCCAGTCTTTGTTATCATTTGTTGTCATATCATGTTATCATTGTTTGGACTGATTGGCATAAGATTTGCAAGCCCGAGAGACTGGAGAGATTGATGACTAAGTGAGGCCGAGGGCCTGATTGTGTCTGATGATCATAAGATAGGGCTTCATGCCGCAGCATGCCATATTGGCTTTATATATATTACTATTATATGGATTGAGCTGCACGTCGCGGAAGGCCTTATAGGCTTTGTTATTATGGGATCAGGCTGTACGCCACAACATACCATATTGGCTTATTATAGAGCTTGGGCTGGATCCGCCCCTCCGGGGTTTGCACACCCATAGTGAGCGTAGTTGTTGTTGATTCATGCCAGGATTTGGCTTATTATTTATATTTGGGCTGGATCTGCCCTGTGTTGGATTTGCCCTGTACATTTATAAGTGATTGAGTGAGATGAATAAAAATTTAGATAGTCAGGTTGAGTACTCTGAGAGTATGAGTACGTGAAGCCTTCATTGTATTGCATCACATACGACATGCACATTGCCATGTAGATTTAGAGATGTCATATTCCTCATTTTATTCAGACTTGGTCTATTTTTCCTGTTTGAGCTTTAATTGTTGAACTTGAAAGCATGTTTATATTTCCGTACTGTTATTTTTATATTTGGACGGTACCTGTTGAGCTCGTCACTACTTTCATCCCGGAGGTTAGACTTGCTATTTATTGAGTTCCTTGTACTCATACTACACTCTGGACTATATGTGCAAATCCAGCTACTCCCGGGCACAGTGACTGCTAGATTTTGGAGATTTATCTGTTGGAGACTATCGAGGTAGCTACCTTGGCATCCGCAGACCTTGACCCTCTTTCCTTTCAGTTAATTGTATTGTTCTATATTTCTAGACAATGTTTTATCAGTCAGACTATGTTGTCATTAGATGCTCATGTACTCATTGACACCGGGTTTTGAGAGTGTATGGCATTGACACACGGTATTTGTATCAGTATTTATGGGATTAACTCTTTAGCGTAATTTATCATGTTTCAAACATAAAGAATATGTGATTTCCTGAAATTGTCGGCTTGCCTAATATTATGATAGGCGCCATCACGGCATGTGAGATTTGGGTCGTGACAGAATACATGAGCGTCTAGAGTACTACAGATAGTAGTCTGAATAAATTATAACTGATTGAATCAAATTAAACAACTAAGTTGACATAGAATGGGACTTCAGGGTTCCAAACACCGTGCAGCTATACTTCAAGTCTCCACTGATACCTGGATCTGGGCAATCTCACTCAGCTTATCACATCTTGATACTTAGGTTTTTGTATGATTTTGTTGAGAAACTAAGTCATTTATTGAGGTTTATTGGTATATTTGAGGTATCAAGTGATTTAGAGAAGATACAGATGAAACCAAGTCAAAATGTGTTAAAATGAGAAAAAATGACTGCTGCTAGATAATGCTCTTCGCGATCACGAATATTGACTTGCAATCGCGGAAGGCCAGGAAAATATACATCATGAACGCATGGCAAATTCTGCGAACGCAATGAAGAAACCTGATCAGCGGCTGTCAAGTGCCGTACCCGAATGCGAGTTCTAGTTTGCGATCGCAATGCCTTGCAACATTACCCTTCGCGATCGCAGGCCTATTTTCGTGAATGCGATTCACTCAACTAGGCAAAAATCTGGGCAGTTTTGGAATTTCACATTTTTACCCCTAAACTATTTAATACACGACCTAGCTCATCTTTGGCATATCTTTGGCCAATCTCTGCACATATTTGACATCTCTTGACTAGAGAATATAAGTTTTGGAGCTAGGGTTCTTGCACACTATCATGACCCAATTTCCCCTTCGTTTGGGTAACGTGATGGGACCTAGTCTTAGGGACTAGGTAAGCCTAACAATAATTAAAACAACAATATTATTTAAATATATTCTCTTACAATTCCCAAAACTAGTAGTACAAGTCATAATCTCTACAGATTATTTGCTAGAAAGCCTCTAAATACAACTATCCAGAAATAGGAATAAACAGTTCAAAACGAAAACTTGAAGGTGACCCTGAAGCTTATGAACGCAGCAACAGGTTTACCTTGAGTCTCCACAGCAACAGTCCACACAGCTAGCTAACGAACAAGTGCCTGGATCTGCACAAAAATATGCAGAAGTGTAGATGAGCACACCACAATGGTGCCCAGTAAGTATCAAGATTAACCTCGGTGGAGTTGTGACGAGGAGCAGTCAAGACACCCATTGGTCTAATAAACTGAACATGTATAAGTATATCAATAACAAAAGTATGATGTCTACATAAAGACCATGCTATGGGGCTCACAATACAGTAATGGCAGTAAGGAAGGAAACAACAAGTATCCGAGAAATATCATGAAAATGACACAGACAAAGTGAATGGAACACAACCTAAATCCGGAATCACAAATATAGCAAGGGCAAGTAATAACTCAGCAACTACAACCTCTTTTACATCTGGTTTTGGTCAACAACTCCATAAGGTACCGAATCTCGGACAAATCACAACTCATGGGTCTCAATACCCGAACCCTAACACTTGGCATCCTGTGCCCTCATGACACCTCATAACCGCACTGACGACTCACGTACCAATAGAGTCATTCTCACATAGAAGGCAAGTAAACAAGGGTGAGCATCTATGATCAACAATATCAAGAACATCTCTTATCCAATAAGAGTGCTTAACTACGTGTATGCTTGTGCAAGTGTACTACCATAGTCCATATCAGCAACTAAGCATAAGGTAAAAGAACGGACATCACGTAGAATATTTTCTTACAGTTTTCAGAAGAAAAAGCTCACACAGGTACGTATACCACTATACGAATATCAACAATAAGAATGCCCCCAGGCCACAAATCATCACAAATCAACCCCTGACACAACCCACCTTGTCTCGCCACGTGCGCAATAATAAAGTAAGTGCCCGCCTTGTCTCGCCACACGTGCATAACATTGTTCCCACATTGTCTCGCCACATGCGCAACCCATATATATATATATATATATATATATCCCGCCTTGTCACGCCGCATGTGCAAATATCAATAGTAACAATAGCATGACAGAAACCTCGTGCAACCCCATAACAACAACTGCACGGCAGAAACCTCGTGCATCATAATAACCACAATCGCATGGCAGAAACCTCGTGCATCACCACAACAAGTACAACAACAACAATGGCAATAATACAAAGTACGACAAGTAAATCAACTCAAAAACTTTAAATTCACAAGAAATGGTAGAACCAATTCGCAAGGAATAACCACTGTAAAGAATGCTAAGCGTAAAGAAATCAGCTCAACAAGGGAAAAACTAATATGTAGCAACAATCCCACAATATACATTTCAACAACAGGGAAGCTAACATGGGTCAAATAATTCCAAATAAAACAAATCTACTAAGATATATGATATCTAAACTTCTTTTAAAGTTGCGAAATTACGAAGGATATTCAACAATTCAATTAAGGATAAGCAGCGTAAGATAATAATAACCTCAATTAAGACTGAACAATTATAGGATGATATAATAATGATTCCAAATAACGATAAGCAGATATGAAAAGATAGCATGGCAATAGAAGAGGTAAAATCTTTAGTTAAGTCAAATAAGAGTGAATCTGAAGCAATTAATTCTAATTAAATCATGTAGAGGTGAAACTAGTAAATAGGAACTTAATCATATCAAGAACAACTTCATACTCGGTGAATATAAGGACCTAAGAATCCTAAGGCCAACTTTTCACAAATAAGTCCGAGCACGCACTCGTCATCTCGCGTACATGGACTGCAATCAATATAGAAGACTCAAATCCTAAGGGAAAAATCCCCCACGCGAGGTAGGTAAGATACTTACCTCGAACCAAGCTCAAACAATCGGTCACAATGCCTTTATCACGAATATCCGACTCTGAATGGCCCAAATCTAGCCAAAACAATTACATATAATAAATATAACTATATTAGGCTAACAAAATTAATGAAATCAAGAATTTAGTAAAATTTCTGAAATCCATCCTAAAAGGTCGACCCGGGACCACGTCTCGGAATCGGGTAAAAAATCACAAAAATACGAACACCCGTTCACTCAAGAGTCTAACCATACTAAAATCATCAAATTCCGATACCATTTCGTCCCTCAAATCATGATTTTGTATTTTGAAAATTTTCTTCAAAAACCACCCCTTTCCCTCAACTCAAAACACAAATTCAATGACAAAATTAAAGATAGAATCATGAAAATAAATAAATTCTAATTGAAGAACACTTACTCAATCGATTTTCTTGAAAAAGCCATAAGGAAGCTCCCAAAACCGAAGTCTAAAACTCAAAATATGAAGAAAATAGCCAAACCCCCGACTTAATGTTTCTGCCAGGACTTCCGCATCTGCACACTAGGAGACGCACCTGCGGACTCACATTTGCTAGAAAGAGTCCGCATCTGTGAACTCAGCTAGCCAGGCCTGGAACCACATCTGCGGATTTACAGTCGCACCAGAGGCACCGCAGAAGCGAAAGGGGGGAGCGTAGAAGCGAGCTTCTTCGCAGATGCGATCAAGGAACCGCAGAAGCGGCCTTCGCACCTACGTTCAAGATTCCGCAGAAGCGAGCAAGCTCCCAGGCCTCAAGGATCGCAGAAGCGACCAGGCTCAAGCAGAAGCGTAGCCGCACCTGCGCTCCAAGCGTCACAGGTGCAAAAAGACCAGAACCAGACCTGTTCAAAACAATGAAAAATATCCAAAACTCGGTCGAAACACACCCGAGGCCCTGGGACCTCGTCCAAGCATACAAACAAGTTCCATATCCTAATACGGACTCGCTCGAGGTCTCAAATCACATCAAACAATGTCGAAATGACGAATCGCACCATGAATCAAACTTATAAATTTTCAAATCTTCGAACTTATAAAACCTGTACTAAAACCTATCAAATCAACCTGGAATGATGTGAAAATTTTCATACAAGTCCCAAATAACATAACAGAGTTGTTCCAACTCTCGGAATCGCATTCCGACCCATATATCAAAGAGTCCACTTTCGGTCCTAATCTCCAAAAATTCGACTTTCGCCATTTCAAGTGTAAATCAGCTGCAAACCTTAGATTTACAGTCCGGACATGCTCCTAAGTTCAAAATCACCCAACGAAGCTAACGGAACCGACAAAACTCCATTCCGGAGTCGTCTTCACATAGTTCCGACTACGGTCAAAATCCTAAGACTTAAGCTTTCGTTTTAGGGACTAAGTGTTCCAAATCACTCCGAATCATCCCGTAACTGAATTCAATAATGCACACAGCCAATACACATAATATGAAGCTTCTCAGGTCCCTATGCCGCCGAACGGGACTTAAATTCTCAAAACGACTGGCCGGGTCGCTACACACACTTGGGTCTTGAGGATTTGAAGCTTTTGGTTGAGAATTTCTTACTTATTTATGTTCATTTCTTCATTTTCTTGCTTTGTATTGAATATCTAAGTGTGTATTATTTTTTCTAACACTTGAATCTTGTTTATGGGAATATTCATATTTAAAGTGTGGATTAAATATCGTGTTGTGCTTATGTATTAAACGAGTTTAATTTATTATGAAGTGAGTTATTGTTTCTTTAATGTTTAATTTATTATGAAGTGAGTTATTGTTTCTTAATTATTCTTATTCTTTAATATTTCCAAATGGGTTAGCTAACCTTAGGACTCTCCCATTCACTTCGAATTAATTTTGGAAAAGATAATTTGGGATTGGAAAAGATTAATTAACAAGAACGTGAGGCACTAACCCTCACTTTATAGATTCTACCTAGGGATAAGATTGAACTACTTGTAGGCATATTCGGGTGTGCTTAATCTCTTAATTGTTTTAGGAATAATTCAATTAGTAAGTCTTGTTAAGCTTCGGAAGAAGCTAATATAGAATTATTATCCGAGGCTAATTAACATAAACTCGCTCATATTTGTAAAATCGTGAAATACATTGGATCGTTACTTGCGTGTAATTTCTAATGCATCCACGCTTGTAGCCATTGATCATTTTACTTGCTTTCTAGGTTAGTTTATATTTTTGTAATTAGTTATAAATATTTTCTCAAATCCATTCTAAGTGTTTGACTTTGCATAATAAGTGATAATTCTCTTACACGCCTAATCACCTACATATTGTTCTCTATGGGATTCGACCCCGACTCATAGTTGGGTAAATTATATTGCATGTGACCGTGTCCATTTACTTTTTAGTAGTGAATTTGTACGTAATAATAATAATAACAAGAAAAACAGGAAATGGAAGTAAAGCAGTTAACTCATGAAAACGAACTCGAAATCCAACTACCAGAAAGCCTAGAATAATAAGTCTCATAAACTCATCTCAAAATACCAAGGAAAATCCAACAATCACAAGCAAATACCCCATATATAGTCCATTGTAGCGCGGAACTCGATCCCACCATATCATCATCTGTCAATATCATAATCTGTCCTTATTCCGCCATTTCAATTCATTACCTTTCAATTTCCGTTGCGGCATGCAACCCGCTCCTCGAAAATTTCAATGAACAAAAGAAATTCAACAACCAAGACTTACAAGAATTTCTACATCAAGAGAGTAAATGTACGAGGCAATGAAGAATCACATAGTAATCAAAGAATCTCTAACAACTCGAATGCCTCAACTTACCAACTCATCGGTATCTATAAACTAAACAACTCATGCAATCGACACCATGTTATAGAAGGCAACAAACATTACAAGACTATAAGGCAAGTAAGTCACATGACGATTTAGATGTGCAAGTAAAACAAGTAGAGACAAGTAGCAAATAAGCATGGAGTCATGGAAGGGACGGACAATTTAATACAAGAATAACTATATGACAAGTAATAAATATGGCATAGAAGCCAATAAAGCATGTAGCAATTAAGGCATGAAATAAGGTATATCATGAAATAACCAAAACATGGAAGCAAGTATCATGATGACGTATATACACTCGTCAACTCGCATATATGTTGTTTCCTACATAATTCACATAACACATAGTTCAAGGTTCCCAAATTCCCCCAACTCAAGGTTAGACTCAACACTTACCTTACTTCTCAATTCAAACAATCAATCAACCACGTCCTTGCCTTTTGAACAAGCCTCCAAACCAACCGATGTCACGACCCAAACTAAACCTGTCGTGATGGTGCATATCGTGGAACTAGGCAAGCCGACTCATTTCCAAAACAAACCGATATTTTCATTTCAAAAATAATTTCAAGGCTATTTAACATAAAAACCTTTGTAAAGGAGTTCAAATCAAAACAAAAGTGCTGAAAAGAAAAGTCCGACATCGGGGTGTCACTAGTCATAAGCATCTACTACAATTTGTCTTACAATATCGTGACTAACATAGTCTGGAAAATAGCTAACTACAACTAGAGGAAGATACGAGGGAGAAGAGTAGGGTTGCGATTGCCAGGAAGCTACCTTGCTATCCCCGAGAAAATCTGCAATCGGAATAGTCAACAGCCACTACCGTGTCTAGATACGCCTGGATCTGCACACAAGGTGCATGGAGTAACGTGAGTACGCCAACTCAGTAAGTAACAACAGTAAATGAAGATTGAGAAGTAGTGACGAGCAATAATGCAAGTAAAGTTCATATCCCAAAAATTCAGTAAAATACAACATGCTTTTACAACCAGAGTTTGAATCAAATCAGCTCTTTTAAATCCAGTTTCAGTAAAATCATTTAAAAACATCTTTTAATAGTTTTCAAACAAAGGCTCAATGCAAAGATGAGCAAAAATAATGAAATCCTAATCAACCCCTCAGGCGACATCACTCATATATAGCCCCTCGGGAAACCTCACAATCACTCGTATACAGCCCCCCGGACAGACCTCACCATCACTCATGCCTCGCAGTCACTCACCACTCAACACTCGACACTCGCACTCAGTAGGTACCTGTGCTCACTGGGGGTGTGTACAGACTCCGGAGGGACTCCTTCAGCCCAAGCGCTATATCAAGCCAATCATGGCATAAATCAATGAGGCCCTCGGCGTATTACAATCAAGCTGCGGCGTGCATCTCGATCCCATAAATATCCTTATAAATTAGGCCCTCGACCTCACTCAGTCAAAAACCTCTCCAGCCTCTCGGGCTCTCAGAAAACAAAGTATTCAGCCCAAACAAACTTTTATATGGTGCATCAAAATAGAGTTATAGAGACTGAGTTATGCTATAAATTTGTATAAACATGACTAAGTATAGATTTTTAATCAAAACAATGAGAGGATAGCAAAAAAAGACCTCTAAGGGTCCAAACAACACTGGCATAAGGCCTAAACATAGCATCCAGCCTGACTTACAGAAATTCTTTCTAAAACACATAAGAATCATATAGTTTCAACAAAATATTCAACTTTACAGTTGATACGGGACGGACCAAGTCACAATCCCCAACGGTGCATACCCACACGCCCGTCACCTAATATGTGCGCCACCTCCAAATAGTAAAATGATACAAAATTCCGGGGTTTCATACCCTCAGGACCAGATTTACAATCGTTACTTCCTCAATTCGAACAAATCTCTACTCCGCAATGTCTCTGCCTCTCCAATAGCCCTCTAAACATCCCGAATCTAGCCACAAGCAATACAATACGATCAATATAGGCTAAAGGGATCAATTCCACAAGAAAATACCAAATTATAGCCAAGATCCATAATCGGCTCTAGCCCGGCCCCCGGGTCCGCGTCTCGAAATCCGACAAAAGTCACAAAACCCTAAATCCCATTCACTCACGAGTCTAGTCATACCAAATTTACTCAAATTCTACAACAAAATCCCTTTCAAAACCTCAAAATTCCATCTCAAGAACTCTTCCATTTTTTTCCCACATTTTCACCCCAAATCACAATTTAGATGATAAAAATCAAGATATAATCATGGAATTTAACCAAAACTAAGTGAGAAACACTTACCCCAATCAACTCCGCGAAAATCCCTTCAAGAATCGCCCAAATCCGTGATCTCTAGCTCAAAATATGAAAAATGAGCTCAAACCCTCAATTTGAATTTAACACTGCCTGCCCAGATTTTCCCCTTTGCGAACGCGATAGTCCTCTCGCATTCGCGTAGACCAACTTGACTGCCTCACCATCTTACTCTTCGCGTATGCGACACATGCCTCGCGAACACGATTCTATACTAGCTCAGACCTTCGCGAACACGACCACCACCTCGCGAATGCGTAGAACAACGACATGTGGTCCCTAGCTGCCTCACTCCTCTTTGCGAACGCAACCCTTCTCTGGCGTTCGCAATGCACACGCAAACCAAACCTTCGTGTTCGTGTCCTCCCATTCGCGAACACGTAGAACAAAAATTCACCACTCAGAAAACACTCTTTGCGAACGCGAGAGCCCACTCGCGATTGGGAAAGAGGAAACCAGAAGAATTCAATAGCATATATCAACAATATCACCAAGGCCAAGAATGATCTGATAACCACCCGAAACTCACCCGACGCCATCGGGACCTCAACCAAACATACCAATACGTCCCATAACATCATACGAACTTAGTCGAACCTTCAAATCACCTTCAACAACACCAAAAACATGAATTACACACGGATTCAAATCTAATGAATTTTGAAATTTCCGAATTCCACAAACGACGCCAAAACCTACCAAACCACGTCCGAATAACCTCAAATTTTGCACATAAGTCTGAAATGATACCACGAACCTACTCCAAATTCCGGAAATCCAATCTGACCCCGATATCAAAATTTCCACTGCCAGTGAAAATTGCCAAAATTCTAAGTTTCGCCAATTTAAGCCTATTCCACTACGGACATCCAAATCATATTACAGACGCACTCCTAAGTCCTAAATCACCTAACAAAGCTAACGAAACAATCAAAATTCAAATCCGAGATCGTTTACACATAAGTCAACATACGGTTTACTTTTCCAACTTAAGCTTCTAATAAAGACACTAAGTGTCCTAATTCACTCCGAAACCACTACGGAACGACCGGCCGAGTCGTTACATCCTCCCCTTTTAAACAAACGTTCGTCCTCGAATGGGTCTAGAAACATACACGGAGTCTCAAATAGGTGTGGATATCTGCTCCGCATCTCCCGCTCGGTCTCCCAGGTGGCCTCCTCCACAGGTTGACCTCTCCATTGCACTTTTACTAAAGCTCTATCCTTTGACCTCAACTTCTGAATTTGCCGATCCAAAATGGCCACCATCTCCACATCATAAGTCATATCACACTCCAACTGAACCGTGCTGAAGTCCAAAACATGGGACGGATCGCCAACATACTTCCGGAGCATGGAAACATGAAACACAGGATGCACGCTCGATAAAATGGGTGGCAAGGCAAGCTTATAAGCCACTCCTATCCTCTGAAGCACCTCAAAAGGCCCAATGAACTGGGGGATCAACTTGTCCCGCTTCCCAAATCTCATAACACCCTTCATAGGTGACACCTTCAGCAAAACCTTCTCCCCAACCATAAATGACACATCACGGACCTTCCTGTATGCGTAGCTCATATGCCTAGACTGCGCCATGCGAATCGATTTCACCTTATCTAATGTATCCTGGACCAAGTATGTACCTAAGAGCTTAGCTCCACCCGGCTCAAACCATCCTACTGGAGATCTACACCTCCTCCTATATAAAGCCTCGTACGGAGCCATCTGAATACTTGACTGGTAACTGTTGTTATATGAAAACTCCGCGAGCGACAATAACTGGTCCCATGAAACCCCAAAGTCAATGACACAAGCGTGCAACACGTCCTCCAATATCTAAATAGTGCGCTCGAACTGCTCGTCTGTCTGAGGGTGAAAAGTTGTACTCAACTCAACCTGAGTACCCAACTCCAGCTGCACGACCCTCCAAAACTGTGACGTAAACTGAGTGCCCCTATCTAAAATGATTGCAATTAGGACACCATACATGTGAACAATCTCTCGGATGTAAATCTCAGCCAACCGCTCTGAAGAGTAAGTAGTGCCAACTGGAATGAAGTGTGCGAACTTGGTCAGCCGATCCATAATAACCCAGATAGCATCGAACTTCCTCAAAGTTTGTGGGAGCCAAACGTGATCCGCTCCCACTTCCACTATGGAATCTCTAACCTCTAAAGCAAGCCACCCGGTCTCTGATGTTCATACTTAACTTGCTAACAGTTGAGACACCGAGCCACAAACCCAACTATATCTTTCTTCATCCACCTCCACCAATAGTGCTGCCTCAAATCCTGGTACATCTTTGCGGCAGTCAGATGGATGAAATACCGTGAGTTGTGGGCCTCCACAAGAATCAACTCCCTGAGCCCATCTACATTAGGCACACACATCCAGCCCTGCATCCTCAACACGCCGTCATCACCAATGGTCACATCACTGGCATCACCTCGTTGAACCTTGTCCTGAAGAATGAGCAGGTGGGGGTAATCATACTGATGCTCCCTGACACTATCATAAAGAGAAGACCTGAAGACCACACAAGCCAATATCCGACTCGGCTCTGAATTATCCAATCTGACAAGCTGGCCTGCTAGGGCCTGAACATCCAATGCCAAGGGTCTCTCTGCTGTTGGGAGATATGCTAAACTCCCCAAACTCTCCACCCGGCGACTCAAGGCATCAACCACCATATTAGCCTTCCCCGGATGGTACAAAATAGTGATATCATAGTCCTTGAGAAGCTCTAACCATCTCCGCTGATGCAATTAATATCCTTGTGCTTAAACAGATACTGCAAACCCCGGTGATCAGTATAGATCTCATAATGAACCCCATACCAATAATGACGCCAAATCTTTAAGGCGTGAACAATGGCTGCTAACTCAAGATCATGGACATGATAGTTCTTCTCATGGGTCTTCAACTGGCACGAGGCATAGGCTATCACCCTACACTCCTGCATCAGAACACAACCAATACCTACCCTCGAGACATCACAATACATGGTGTAAAAACCTGAAGCTGATGGCAGAACTAACACTGGGGTTGTGGTCAAAGTAGTCTTGAGCTTCTGAAAGCTCCCCTCACACTCATCCGACCACCTGAATGGAGAACCCTTTTGGGTCAATCTAGTCAAGGGCGATGCAATAGATGAAAATCCCTGCACAAAGCGACAATAATAGCCCGCCAAACAAAGGAAGCTCCTAATCTCCATGGCTAAGGACGGTCTAGGCCAACTCTGCACTGCCTCTACCTTCTTCGGTTCCACCTGAATACCCTCACTGGACACCACGTGCCCCAAGAATGCTACTTAACCGAGCCAAAACTCACACTTGGAGAACTTTGCGTAAAGCTTCTCCTCCCTCAATCTCTGTAATACAATCCTCAGATGCTGAGCATGCTCCTCCTAGCTACGAGAGTACACCAGGATGTCATCAATGAATACAATAACGAATGAGTCAAAATAGGACTGGAATACACTGTTCATCAAATGCATGAACGCTGCTGGGACATTTGTCAGCCCAAAATATATCACTAAGAACTCATAATAGCCATATCAGGTCCTAAAAGCTATCTTAAGAATATCCGAATCCCGAATCTTCAACTGGTGATAACCGGACCTTAAATCAATCTTGGAGAACACCCCCGCCCCCTGAAGTTGGTCAAATAAATCATCAATACGAGGCAAAGGATACTTATTCTTGACTGGGACCTTGTTCAACTGCCTGTAGTCAATGCACATCCTCATAGAGTCATCTTGCTTCTTTACAAATAGAACTGGTGCACCCCAAGATGACACGCTAGGCCGAATAAACCCCTTATCAAGGATTTTCTAAAGTTGTTCCTTCAACTCTTTCAACTCCGCCGGTGCCATATGATGCGGTGGAATAGAAATAGGCTGAGTGCTCGACACCAAATCAATACCAAAGTCAATATCCCTGTCAAGCGGCATGCCCGGCAGGTCTACAGGAAACACATCCAAAAAATCACGCACCACAGGAACAAAATCAATAGCAGGGACCTGTGCACTAACATCCCTCACAAAATCCAAATAAGATAAGCAACCCTTCTCAACCATCCGCTGAGCCTTCAAGTATGAAATCCCTCTACTGGGAACATAGTCTATAAAACCGCTCCACTCAACCCTCAGCAACCCCGGCATCGTCAACGTCACAGTCTTAGCGTGACAATCTAGAACAACATGACATGGAGATAACCAATCCATACCCAATATCACATCAAAATCGACCATACTGAGCAGCAAAAGGTCCACTCGGGTCTCCAGACCCACAATAGACACCACATATGACCGATACACATGGTCTACAATAATAGTAACGCCTACTGGAGTAGATACATGAACAGATGAAATTAAAGACTCACGGGGCATCTCTAGAAAATGAGCGAAATACGAGAAAACATATGAATAAGTGGGATCAGGGTCAAATAATACAGAGTCATCTCTATGACAAACTGAGACAATATATGTAATCACAACATATGAAGCAATAGCATCTGGTCTGGCAAGGAGGGAATAGAAATGGGCCTGACCACCGCCTGATTGGCCTCTCCCTCTAGAGCGACCCCTGGCTAACTGACCTCCACCCCGAGTTGACTGGGTGGGTGGTGAAGTAACTTGTGTTGAAGTCGAAGGATGACTCTTCTGTTGAGATAGACCTCCATGATGATGAGGACACTGCCTCCACATATGCCCAAACTCCCCACACTCAAAACAACTCCATGGTGCTGGTGGCGGGGACTGAAGGGAGCCCGTAGCACCGGGATAATTGGTAGAAGAACCTGGTATGGAGGATCCCCGAACTGACGGAGTACAGGACGAGCTCTGGGCTGGGAGGGCACTGAGTGATGAGTGCACCTGATGAGAACTGTGAGAACTATGGCCCGATGATGCACCAATGTGAAATGGGCAGGCTGGCTGAGCATGCCTGAATGGACGACCTCTGCTGTGCTGGAACTGACCCTCATAAGGAGCACCACTAAATCCTCCCTGTCCTCGAGGCCTCTTACCTCTCTCTCAACTCTCTCCTGACCGCGAACCATCTCAATTTGCCGAGCAATGTCGACAACCTCATCAAAAATAGAACCAGACACTCTGTCTCTCTCTCTGGTCATAAGCAATCGCAACTAATAAGTGAGGCCATCTATAAACCTCCTAATCCTATCCCTTTCTGTGGGAACCAACCAGATAGCATGATGGGCCAACTCCGAGAATGGCATCTCATATTGCATCACAGACATATCACCCTGGTGAAGCTTTTCAAACTGCCTGCGCAACTCCTCTCTATGGGAATGGGGCACGAACTTCTCCAAAAAGACCACGAAAAACTACTGCCAAGTAAGGGGTGTTGCGCCAACAGGCCTACGCCTATCATAAGTCTCCCACCATCTAAGTGCAGCCTCGAAAAACTGATAAGTAGTGAATGAGACCCCATAAGTCTCTAGAATACCTGTTGTAGGGAGTATCCTCTGACACTTGTCCAAGAAGTCCTGGGCATCCTCTCTCTCTATGCCACTGAAGGGTGGAGGCTAGAATCTTCCAAACCTCTCCAACCTACGATGATCATCCTCAGGCGTAGCAGGAACCACATAGTCCCGAGCAGCTGCAACCGGCTGGGTTGGTGGTACCCCCAGTGTCTGAAGTCCCGGAACAACCTTCTCGGGTGTGCGAGCGTCGAAAGTCTAAGTGCCTTCCCCAGCCTGAGAAGTGGCGGCGACCGTCGAGATAGAGACGGCCTAAGCAAGGCCAGTACAAGCTGTCAGAATCTGAGCTAGGGCCTCCTGAAGGCCTGGAATCACAATAGGCACAGGCGGTGCCTGAGCTGGTGCATCAACACATGGAATCTGGTCCTGATCCGGGGCAACTGGTGGGTCTACAGGTACTGCCCCAGCTGCTATGCGGGCTGCACCTCTGTCCCTACCGCGGCCTCTACCGTGACCTCGGCCTCTCGGGCCCTAGCTGGTGGTACTGTTGGCTAGCCCTCCTGACCGGTAGCACGAGTCCTCACCATCTGTGAGAGAATGAAACAATAGGTGTTTAGTTACCAGAATAGGCATATTCGCATGACAAGAATCCAAGAATGTGAAATTTTCCTAAAGGTTCTGCAGCCTCTTGAAGATAAGTACAGACGTCTCCGTACCGATTCGCAAGACTCTACTAAACCCGCTCATGACTCGTGAGGCCTATGTAACCTAGGCTCTGATACCAACTTGTAATGACCCAAACTAACCCTGTCGTGATGGCGCCTATTGTGGAACTAGGCAAGTCGACTTATTTCTAAAACAAACCGATAGTTTTATTTCAAAGATAATTTCAAGGCTATTTAACATAAAAACCTTTGTAAAGGAGTTCAAATCAAAACAAAAGTGCGGAAAAGAAAATCCCGACATTGGGATGTCACTAGTCATGAGCATCTACTATAATTTGTCTGACAATATCGAGACTAACATAGTGTGAAAAATAGCTAAATACAACTAAAGGAAGATAAGAGGGAGAAGAGCAGGTCTGTGATCACCAGGCAACTACCTTGCTATCCCCAAAAAAATTCTGCAACCGGAATAGTCAACAGCCGCTACCGTATCCAGATACGCCTGGATCTGCACACAAGAAAGGAGTAACGTGAGTACGCGAACTCAGTAAGTAACAACAGTAAATAAAGATTGAGAAGTAGTGACGAGAAATAATGCAAGTAAAGTTCAAATCCCAAAAATTCAGTAAAATACAACATGCTTTTAAAACCAGAGTTTAAATCAAATCAGCTCTTTTAAATCCAGTTCCAGTAAAATCATTTAAAGACATCTTTCAACAGTTTTCAAACAAAGGCTCAATGCAAAGGTGAGCAAAAATAATGAAATCATAATCAACCCCTCGGACGACATCACTCATATACATCCCCTCGGGCAACCTCACAATCACTCATATACAGCCACTCTGGCAGACCTCACCATCACTCATGCCTCTCAGTCACTTAGCACTCGGCACTCGCATTTAGTAGGTACCTGTGCTCACTGGAGGTGTATACAGACTCCGGAGGGTCTCCTTCAACCCAAGCGTTGTATCAAGCTAATCATGGCATAAATCAATAAGGACCTCGGCCTATATCAAACATGCTGCGGCGTGTAGCCCGATCCCATAAATATTCTCACAAATCAGGTCCTCGTCCTTACTCAGTCATAAACCTCTCCAGCCTCTCGAGCTCTCAGAAAACAAAGTATTTAGCCGAAACAACATTTATATGATGCATCAAAATAGAGTAATAGAGACTGAGTTATGCTGTAAATACGTATAAACTTGACTGAGTATAAATTTTTAATCAAAACAATGAGAGGATAGAAAGAAAAGACCTCTAAGGGTCCAAACAACACTGGCATAAGGCCTAAACATGACATCCAGCCTAACTTACATAAATTATTTCTAAAACACATAAGAATCATATAGTTTCAACAAAATATTCAACTTTACCGTTAATACGGGACAGACCAAGTCACAATCCCCAACGGTGCACGCCCACACGTCCGTCATCTAGCATGTGCGGCACCTCCAAATAGTAAAATGATACAAAATTCCGGAGTTTCATACCCTCAGCACCAGATTTACAATCGTTACTTATCGCAATCCAAGCAAATCTCTACTCTGCAATGCCCTTGCCTCTCCAACCAGCCTCCAAACGTCCAGAATCTAGCCACAAGCAATACAATACGATCAATATAGGCTAGAGGGATCAATTCCATAAGAAAAATATCAAAATATATCCAAGATCTGAAATCGGCTCAAACCTGGCCCCCGCGCTCGCTTCTCAAAATACAACAAAAGTCACAAAAACGGAAAGACCATTCACTCACGAGTCTAGTCATACCAAATTTACTCAAATCCGATAACAAAATCCCCTTCAAAATCTCAAAATTCCATTTCAAGAACTCTTTCACTCTTTTCCCAAATTTTCACCCCAAATTACAATTTAGATGATACAAATCAAGATATAATCATGAAATTTAACCAAAATCAAGTAAGAAACACTTACCCCAATCAACTCCGCGAAAATTCCTTCAAGAATCACCCAAATCCGTGATCTCTAACTCAAAATATGAAAAATGAGCTCAAACCCTCGATTTGAATTTAACACTGCCTGCTCAGGTAGACCAACTTGACTGCCTCACCATTTTACTCTTCGCGAACGCGATGCTATACTAGCTCAGACCTTCACGAACGCGACCAAGACCTCGCGAACGCGTAGAACAAGGATCTGGGGTCCCCAACTGCCTCACTCACTACAAACAAATGCTGAGTTTGTGGAGGTTTTATTTACATATTGCGACGGTCAGAAACTCCCGCAATATACTTTTTTACAGCAGTTTCCAAAACCCCTGCAATAATGTTCACCGCAACCAATTTGCAGGTTTTGTTTTGACAGACCGCCGTTATCATATAGCGGCGGGTATTTGACGGCGGTATAACCTCCGCAATTTGATAGTTTGGTTGTCACTTATTAAAAAAATAGTGGATGTCTAAACCCCCGCAATTTGTTTATCTAACCGCCACAAATTTTGTAACACAATATTATTATAGGTTGTATAGTGGCAGTTATAACCTCCGCTATTCATTGATTTTTTTTTCTGCAATGTTACTCCATAACTGTTCCAATTTCAATTATATTAATATAATGAAGCATCAACAAATTATATAACACTACTAAAAATCAGGTTTTAGCGACGGACAAATTCTGTAGCTAAACAGAAAAATCTGTCGCTAATCTCATTTAGCGACGGATTAGCAACTGATTATCAAGAAATTTTGTTAGCTACGAGCGCTTTAGCGACAGATTAGCGACGACGTTCGTAGCTAATTCCAATTTTTTGTTTAGTGTAAATTACTTATTGGAATCAAGTAACATCAATATATTAATAAACCACAAAATACATTAAAGTAAATTATCATTAGTCTCAAAAATGTTCTTTAAACACAACTACTCCAACCATTAAACACAAAACATCAATATTATAAGTCTTAAAACTAACTTTAAACAGAACATCCACTCCAACCATTATGGACAAAAGATCTAATATGACCATTCAATAGAGTACGATACTTAATTATCTAATACATTTGCAAGCAACTTCAATGGTTGTCGTTAGGATTACTTCCACCAAATGATCTTCTTATATCCATGGGTGAAATGGATCCACTAGCCGCATCACTTGGCTACAAAATAATCAAAATAAAATATAATTAACAAAAAGTACCTCAACAATATCCTAACTAATAATCACTTAGCTTCAGTCAAGTATCAATAACTAATAATCACTTAGCACTGCAATGCACTGCTAGTGAAGCATAAAAGCAGTGATATCCCACAAGAGAGAAGTTAGTTGATACAGATAACAGAAAGATGCCTGTTTTAAGCATCGAGCTTGTAATTTGTTATTCCTTATGTTTGAATTGCCTATTATATGCCTTGTCAATTAGACCACAAGCCGCAACCACAAAAGCAGAGCATACACTCATAGAATTATTCAATCGATTGACACCAGCAAGATTTAACACAATTTTCAATTAAATATCAGGCTGCAGATACTTCAAGAACAGTCCTTCCATACTTGTCAAAGTAGTTGGCTTTGTAAACTTTTCCAGTTTCTGCTAGTTGAGCAATATCATCCTAATTAGACACAAACTATGGATCAACATATTTAATATAAAAACTCAAACATATGAATATTACAGAACCATGATTATCGCAACTAAATATTCAACACACACTAGTTCATACCCATTAGCAGAACCATGATTATCGCAACTAAATATTCAACACACACTAGTTCATACCCATTAGCAGAACCATGATTATCGCAACTAAATATTCAACACACACTAGTTCATACCCATTAGCAGAACCATGATTATCGCAACTAAATATTCAACACACACTAGTTCATACCCATTAGCAGAACCATGATTATCGCAACTAAATATTCAACACACACTAGTTCATACCCATTAGCAGAACCATGATTATCGCAACTAAATATTCAACACACACTAGTTCATACCCATTAGCAGAACCATGATTATTTCCATAATGTTAGACAATAATAAAGAATAGAGGGGTTGGAGTCCTACCCAACAGATCATCTCTGGTTTGTATTCAAGTCTCCATATTAAGGTTTCTTTTAGCATCTTGGCTGCCCTTTTTGTATGCCAATTCCGTGCCCTGAGAAACCTTAAAATTGATGCATCCGAACACATTGATGAAAACTTGTCAACAACAGGACCAATCAACTTTCTAACCTCATTGATCTAGATTACAAAGATTTGGATTAGTACACATTTAACATATCAAGCTGCATAAACACTTTATGTTCCCATCTAATTGCTGCCCTTTTTTGTTATATCAGATTCTTATATGCAACAGTGGTGACACATGGATCATTGCTAATTAATGATGGAAATGGAGAATGGCAAAGAATATAAAACACATGATTCAGATTAAGGATCATTTGGAACTAAAAAACAGAACAGCATAATTAAGAAGGTAACAATTTGGACAAACAACCAAAAAAGAAAAGGGGGAGGAAATGCAGAGCTTGTTCATATTTTATAAAGACAAAAGAGAAGAAGCAGAAAGCTAAATGAAAGAAAATCTATCTTATCAACAATAAAGATTTCTTCACCATTGCCATCCACTTCAAGATCACAAGAAACATCCATTAAAGCCAAATAAAAACAACTTCTTATTCTCAAATAAGCATGAGAACAAATGGAAAGTCTCCCCTAGTCCATTTAGATATTCCTCTTCAAGCATCGAAATCTTACTTACATCAACACCAGCTGGGATTTCCTTTTCATCAAATACAACGTTGTGAGGGAACCCGACATTAGAAAGACTAACCCCTATGATTAACATTTTATTCAGATATTGCCTATTCTAAAGGCCTGTTACCAAATACAGGAAAAAGATTATCTCACATCCTTCCATTAGAAAGATAATGCAAAATGTTAGATTCAACCAGACACATTCTACTTGCACCACATTACACATTTCTGCTAAGTTGCTAACAACTTGTAATTATCTATGATGCCATAATATAGCCCAAGAAATGGCAATGCTCTCCACAGTAAACAACCAAATTTCCAAAAAGCCAACAAAGAATATATTAACAATGTTGTGAAGTATAATTCAGGGGAGTGTCAAACTCCAGGCAACTCCAGGATAAAAAAGAACTAAAACCCGCAATTTACATACATTAGTTAGTATTTTCTGTGGAAGAATTTCTTCCACGGAAGAGAAGGCATGAAGATGAAGTCAAATTGCTAAAGAAACATACTGTAGAAAACTGTAAATGTGATATATGTTAATAATGGTATGAACGATCACAACTAAAACAACTGCAATACATACGTAATTACTTGTTAACCAAATCCCATAAACTGATAATATCAGTCTAATATATTCCTCATCACTTGACAAATAAAATAGAAAATATGTTATTGATTCATTAGCCTTTTGAAAGAAAGCAAAATTGATGTTCATGCAATCTAATCTATTTTCTGCGCATTTTGTATTACAAACCTAGAAAGAAAAAAAAATTAATATTCAACACTACGAAGAAAACTAAAAAACTATTTGTACCTTGAGATTGATTCAAACACCATGTAGAGCAGAAAGAGGAACTAGTGACAATTGTGTCTTCTCTGAAGGTCCTCGGGAGTTCTAAAATACACATGCAAAAGGAAATATTTCAGTTAAGTAGACCAAAAATCGCAGAAATTAACCTACAAAAATACCGAAAAAGCTAAATTTTACAACCTAAAATACCTAATGCAGAAGGAGAAAGAAGACTTACATCTCGAATTCAAAAGAGAGTGTTATATCCTTCTTCAAAATACACCGATTCAACAAAATTTCTGTTACTCTCAGTAGAGAATCGAAAACAGAAAAGCCACAAATTAGAGAAAAAATCAGTTAAGGTAAAACACAAATTAACAGAGGAAATAAACCTAAAACCCACATGCAAGAAGAAAGAAACACAGAAAAGCAAAATCAAAGAATGGGAAAGAGGAATTACTATAGATCTGAACCCATAATCAAACTCAGCGTTGTGAATCACTTCCATAAAATGGGGAAGAAAGCAAAAATTTACATCAGGGACGGTCCAAGCGTGAACCCAAGTTGGGAAAGCTATTCCTCAACTTTGAAAGCTGAAAAGCTGAAAAGCCCTACAGTCCAAATGGAAGTGAGGGAGGGGTTTGGGAAACAATGAGGGGAAAATTTGGGGTTAGTGCGCGCTTTTTCTTTAAGGTTGGCGGAAGTTATTGACCACCCCAAATATAATATATTTATGGGGTTGTATAAACCCCGCAATTTGATATAAATTGCGGAGGTTACAATAACCGCAGTAATTAAACCTCCACAAACTCACTGTTTTTTGTAGTGCGTCTTCGCGAACGAGACCCTTCTCCCATGTTCGCGATGCATACACAGACTACACCTTCAAGTTCGCGTCCTCCTCTTCGCGAATGCGAGAGCCCACTCGCGATTGCGAAAGAGGAAACTAAAAGAATGCAGCAGCAGATATCAGCAATCTCACCAAGGTCAAGAATGATCCGTTAACCACCCGAAACTCACCAGAGGCCCTCAGGACCTCAACCAAATATATCAACACGTCCCATAACATCATACGAACTTAGTCGAACATTCAAATCACCTTCAACAATACCAAAAACACGAATTACACACGGATTCAAGCCTAATGAACTTAGAAATTTCCGAATTCCACAAACGACACTGAAACCTACCAAACCACGTCCGAATGACCTCAAATTTTGCACACAAGTCTGAAATGACACCACGAACCTACTCCAACTTCCGTAAATCCAATCCGACCCCGATATCAAAATTTTCACTGCCGGCCAAAATCGCCAAAATTCTAACTTTCGTCAATTCAAGCCTAATTCTACTACGGACTCCAAATCATATTCCGAACGCGCTCCTCAGTTCGAAATCACCTAACAAAGCTAACCGAACCATCAAAATTCAATTCCGAGGTTGTTTACACATAAGTCAATATCTTGTTGACTTTTTCAACTTAAGCTTCTAATAAAGAGACTAAGCGTCCCAATTCACTCCGAAATCACTCCGGACCCGAATCAACTAACTTGATATACCATAATATAGCTACAGAACACAAAAAGAAGCAGAAATAGGGAAACAGGGCTATAACTCTCGGAACGATCGACCGTGTCGATACAACCAAATATAGCAAATTATCGATCAAATGATTCAAAATAAGCTTTAGAAACTACCCATTAATGAAAGGGTTTCAATTTTGATAATTTTTTAAAAAGTCAACAAAACATAACCCCGGGCTCGCTTGGTCAAAACCTGAGGTTCGGACCAAAATCCCCGACTACCCATTCACCCCAGAGCCCGGTTATGTGATTTGTTTCAACATCTGACCTCAATTTGGTCGAAAGACACTCAAGTGGTTAGTGACCGCAAATGCGACCACTTCCTTCGCAAAAGCGAAAAGCCGCAGTTCGCAAAAGAGAACCAAATTCTCGCAAATGCGAGATTCACCTAGCCCAGCCCAGCCCAACCCAACCCATGCTTGCTAATGCAAAAACTTCTTCGCAAAAGCGAAGCTCGCAATTGCTAGCCAGACCTCGCAAATGCGAGATCTACAATAGAGCACCAGAATTGGTATTGCACCAGCAGTCCCAACAGTAGCCAAACTCATCTGAAACACGTCCGAAACTCACCCGAGTCTCTCGCGCTCCAAACCAATCTTGCACACACGAGTAATTACATCATACTAACTTGCTCGCGTAATCAAATCACTAAAATAACATATAAATCTACAAATCAACCCTCAAAATGAATGAAATTTCAAAGTAAACTCAAGACACAACTAGAATCACATCTAAATGTCCGAATCATGTCAAATAAATTTTGAATTGCACCAAATTTTGCAGACAAGTTGCAAATAATGATTCCGACCTATTCCTAGCTTCAACATCAAAATCCAAACTCGTTAGCTATTGTGATGACCCAAAAGAGTCATCTTATATTTTAGAACTAGAATCTGCGCTCTTAAGCCTTAAAAATCTGATTTTTAACCTCTTCAATTTGCGTGCACAGTCCGGGCAGGTTTCTAGAAAGCTTTTATATTGAAAACTAATGAAAATAAGAATTTTTACCTTAAAAATTTATTTTAGTTGACTTCGGTCAATATTTTTGGTAAACGGTCCCGGATCTGTGCTTTGACAATCTCAGTAGGTCCGTATCAAATTATGAGACCTGGGCATATGCCCGAAATCGAATTCGGAGGTCCCTAGATTGAGTTATAATTTTTTGATGAAAATTAAAAGTTTAAAAATTATTTATTTTTAAGAATTGATTGATATTTGGCATTGTTAGTATCGGGTCCGTATTTTAGTTTCGGAGCCCGGTACAAGTTCATTATGATATTTAAGACTTGTCTATAAAATTTGGTGAGAAACAGAGTTGATTTGACGTGATTTGGATGTCCAGTTGAGAAAATAGAAATGTTAAAGTGTTCTTGAGAATTTCAGTTGACTTGGTGCTAAATGCGTAGTTCTAGGTATTATTTTGGCGATTTGATCGTGCGAGCAAGTTCATATGATGTTATTAAACTTGTGTGCATATTTGGTTTGGAGCCCCGAGGGCTCGGGTGAGTTTCGGATAGGCCACTAGATGTTTTGAACTATGCAAATTTGGTATTTTGCTGCAGTAGGTGTTCTGGCATGTCCTTCTTCGCGTTCGCGAAGGTGTTCTCGCGAACGTGAAGAGTAAACTGGGCAGCTGAATTTTTCTTCTTCGCGAACGCGAAGGCTTTTTCACGAACGCGAAGCGATGAGGGCGTTTCCCTTCGCGAACGTGAAGATATGGGGACGTTACCCTGGGGGAGGGTTGGTCGTTCCTTCATCGCGAACGCGAGCAATGCCTCGCGAATGCGAAGTCCAGGGGGGAGTAACCATCGCGAACACAAGCAGGATCTCGCGAACGCGAAGGCTTGGCAGCCAGTACCCTTCGCGAATGCGACAGTGGCCTCGCGAATGCGATGCACACTGTCGCCCAGTGCATAAAACAGAATCAAACATAGGTATAAGTCATTTCTTCAACATATTTCAAGAACTAAACGGGTAGAGGCGATTTTCAAGAGTCATTTTCTTTCCCAAAGTGTTGGTAAGTGATTCTAAACCATTTTCTTCCAATTACCCATTACATTTCTTGATTTATCAACCTAAAGTCTAAAGTTTTCATGGTAGAATATGGGTTAGGGTAGAAACTAGAAATTTGGAAACTTTTGGGATTTAAACCTCCATTTGAGGTCGGATTCCAAAACCAATTATATATTCGGGCTCGGGGGTGAATGAGTAAATAGATTTTGGTCTGAACCTCGAGTTTTCACCAAGCAGGCCAGGGGTCGATTTTTTGTCTTTTTGGAGGAAAATTTGGAAAATTTAATTTATGCAATATAATTGATTCCTTTAGCAGTATTTGGTATTATTGAGTTATTTTTGAATAGATACGAGTGGTTTGGAGGTGAATCCCAAAGGAAAAGTTATGATTGAGAATTAAGTGGCCTTCGGAGCGAGGTAAGTGTTGTGTCTAACCTTGACTTAAGGGAATGAGGAACCTTATATTACTTGCTAAGTGAAATCCATGTGAGCGGCGTATATTAGAGGTGACGAGTACTTATGCGTTGCCAATTAAACTGTTTTCCATGTTTCTTTATTTTTCTTATATTGTCTCTTTCCTATGCCAAATTGCTACGTGTTATACTAGTGTTGTTCAATTTATCGTTCTTATCATGTTTACGGATTTTCTCGTGATAATTGAGTTTTTATTTGAAAGTTGAGATTGATATTATGGAACCAAATGTTGAAGTAAGGTTTGTACTTGTTATTTTATCTCCTTGTTGTTATTTATGCATTGCATTATGGTAAGGGAAAGTGTTAATGCACGAAGGGTGATGCCGTGCCATATTGTGAGTGTTAATGCACGAAGGGTGATGTCGTGCCATATTGTGAGTGTTAATGCACGAAGGATGATGTTGTGCCATATTGTGAGTGTTAATGCACGAAGGGTGATATTTTGCCATGTTGTGAGTGCTAATGCACGATGGGTGATGTCGTGCCATGATGTGAGAGTTAATGCACGAAGGGTGATGCCGTGCCGTTTCTATTAATTTTATGGTGAGATTGAGAGTAAAAGCACGAAGGGTGATGCCGTGCATGTTTCCTTACTGTATTCACTATTTCTGTTGATTCATGGTATATTGACTGCTCCGGTGATCATTCTATTATAGTTCTTTATCTTGTATTCCCCTCAGTATGTTCCCCTCCCGACAATTCCTATTGAGTTCTTCATTTTTATTATTTGTATATACACTGTTAAATTGTACAGGTTGATTTGTAGGTGCCTTGCCTTAGCCTCATCACTACTTCGTCGAGGTTAGGCTCGACACTTACCAGTACATGGGGTTGGTTGTACTGATGTTGCACTCTGCACTTTCTGTGGAGATTTTCATACCGGCTTAGGTTTATCGAGATTTTGTTATTGATCCGATGTACGGAGACTCAAGGTAGATCTGTCGGCATTCACAGACCTTGAAGTCTCCGTCTATCTTTTATGCCCTACTGTTTTCTTTCATTCAGACAGTTGTATTTCTTTCAGGCTATTACTTGTAGTAAATTCTAGAATGCTTGTGAATTGTGACTCAAGATCTGGGTGGCGGTAATTAATACAGTTTTATGATATTCCACACTTATTATATTTCATCTTAGTTAATTATTGTTAATTACTGAATAGGAATAAGGAAATTATTTAATGATTCTCTAACGTTGGCTTGCCTAGCAAGTGAAATACTAGGCGCCATCACGGTCTCGTCAGTGGGAAATTTTAGGTCGTGATAGTTGGTATCAGAGCACTAGGTTGCCTAGGTCTCACGATTCACGAGCAAGCTTAGTAGAGTCTGGAGGATCGGTACGGAGACGTCTGTGCTTATTTTCCAGAGGCTATGAAGTTTAGGAACAAGTTTCACTTATATTCTTCTTTGTCGTGCGATTTTGCTTTCTCAATATTGATTGAACTCTTCTACTCTTATTCTCTCACAGATAGCGAGAATACGTACTGCTTTCTAAGCTGAACAGCAGCCAGAGCCTCCAGTGGCAACTCCTACGCGGGGCAAAGGTTGAGGCCGAGGTAGGGACAGGGCTCAGCCTAGGGCCCGAACAGCAGCCCCAGCAGTGGAGGCTCAGATACAGCTTGACGAGGAGGTTCCAGCCCAGACTGTTCTTTCCGGACCAGCTCAGGTTCCGGAGGGATTCATTGCTACCCCAGTACTTCAGGACGCTTTGGTCCGTTTGTTGGGCCTTATGGAGAGTGTGGCCCAGACTGGCGTATTTCCCATGGCACCAGCAGTCTCTCAGGCTGGAGGAGGAGCCCAGACTCCCACCACTCCCACTCCGGAGTAGATAGCTCCCCAGTATCAGGCTCCAGCATCTCAGCCAGTCGGATTAGTTCAGCCGGTTATTGAGGCACAGGTCGGAGATGGGCCAACTATGTCTTCAGAGGCTTTATGGATATTGGACACGTTTACCAAGCTCTTTCCTGTTCACTTCAGTGGTGCTCCTTCAAAGGATCCCCAGGAGTATGTTGACAGCTGTCACGAGTTCTATGGAACAAGGGGATAGTGGAGAATAATGGGGTCAATTTTGCTGCATTTTAGATGACTCGTTCCTCCAAGAAATGGTGGAGAGATTACTTGTTGACCAGACAAGCTGGGTCACCTGCTCTTACTTGGGACCACATCTCTCAACTCTTCATAGAGAAGTTTCTTCCTATCACATTGAGAGATGAGTGTCGCCGTCAGTTTGAGCGCTTTCAACAACGCAGTATGACTGTTACTCAGTATGAGACCCGTTTTGTGGATTTGGCCCGTCGTGCTATTCTTCTACTTCCCACCGAGAGAGAGAGAGAGGGTGAGGAGGTTTATTTATGGACTTGATTAGCCTATCAGATTGCAGATGGCTAAGGAGACTAGGAGTGAGATTTCTTTTCAAGCGGTTGCTAATGTCGCCAGACGAGTCAAATGGTTCTTACTCAAGGAGGTCAGGGGTCTAACAAGAGACCTCATAATTCCGGTGAGTTCAGCTGTGCCTCATCTAGAGGAAGGAGTAATTTTGTTAGAGGCTATCCTCCCAGGCTGTTTCATTCAGCGCTCCAGGCATTCCAACCAGCTAGCCTATAATAGACCACCAACTCCTATTAGTGCACCTCCACTCCAGAGTTATCAGGGTGGTTATTCAGGTCGACAAGGTCAGTTTTAGGGTTAGCAATCACATCAGCCGAGGTTATGTTATACTTGTGGTGATCCGAGGCACATTGCTAGATTTTTCCCTCGGGCAACAGGTAACTCACAACATCAAAGTTCTCGTGCCATGGTCCCAGCACCAGTTGCTGCACCACCTGCTCAGCCAGCCAAAGGCAAGGGTCAGGCAGCCAGAGGTAGGGGCCAGACAGTTAGAGGTGGAGGTCAGGCGTTAGAGGTGGAGACCAGCCAGTTAGAGGCCGTCCCAGGGACGTAGTTTAGGGTGGTGGGGCCCATCCCCGGTGTTATGCTTTCCCAGCCAGACCTGAGGCTGAGTCATCTGATGCTGTTATCACAGGTACTGTTTCAGTTTGCAGTAGAGATGCTTCAGTTCTATTTGATTCGGGATCTACTTACTCCTATGTGCCATCCTATTTTGCTTCCGATTTGGTTGTGCCCCGTGATTGTTTGAGTGCTCTTGTGTATGTGTCCACACCCGTGGGAGATGTTATTGTTGTAGATCATGTTTATTGTTTATGTGTGGTCACCATTAGGAGTTTTGAGACTCGTGTATATCTTCTACTTCTCGACATGGTGGATTTTGATATCATACTGGGTAAGGATTGGTTGTCACCTTATCATGCTATATTAGATTGTCACGCCAAGATGGTGACCTTAGACTTGCAGGGGTTGCCTCGATTAGAGTGGTGAGGGAATCTTGGCCATTCTACCAGCAGGGTTATCTCTTATGTGAAGGCTCAGTATATGGTCGAGAAGGGGTGTCTAGCTTAGTTGGCTTATGTCCGCGATTCTAGTACGGAGGTTCCTTCCATAGATTTGGTGCCGGTTGTTCGTGAGTTTCCAGAGGTGTTTCCTCCAGAACTGCAGGGGATGGCACCCGATAGGGATATTGATTTCTGCATTGATTTGGCTCCGGGAACTCAGCCTATTTCCATTCTGCCATATCGCATGGCCCCACCAAAGTTAAAAGAATTGAAGGAGCAGTTGCAAGATTTGCTTGATATGGGCTTCATTAGACCTAGTGTCTCGCCCTGGGGTGCACCTGTGTTGTTTGTGAAGAAGAAAGATGGATCGATGAGGATGTGTATAGATTATCGGCAGTTGAACAAAGTCACCATCAAGAACAAATATCCATTACCGAGGATTGATGATTTATTTGATCAGCTTCAGGGTGCCAATGTGTTTTCAAAGATTGATTTGAGATCTGGCTACCATCAGCTGAGAATTAGGGCATATGATGTTCCTAAGATAGCTTTTTGGACTCGGTATGGGCATTATGAGTTTCTAGTGATGTCATTTGGGGTAACAAATGCCCCAGCAACATTCATGGATTTGATGAACCGGGTGTTCAAACCCTACTTGGATTCCTTTGTGGTTGTGTTTATTGATGATATCTTGATCTACTCCCACAGTCGAGAGGAGCATGAGTAGTACCTTCAGATCATTCTTCAGACTCTGAAATACAACCAGTTATATGCTAAGTTCTCAAAATGCGAGTTTTGGTTGAGTTTAGTTACTTTCTTGGGTCACGTTGTATCAGTAAAGGGTATTCATGTGGATCCTAAGAAGATTGAGGCAGTCCAGAACTGGCCTAGACCCACATCAGATACAGAGATCCATAGTTTCCTGGGTTTGGCGGTCTATTACCGTCGATTTGTGGAGGGGTTTTCATCCATAGCAGTCCCGTTGACCAGATTGACCCAGAGGGTTCCCCGTTCAGGTGGTCAGACGAGTGTGAAGAGAGCTTTTAGAAGCTCAAGACTTTTTTGACCACGACACCAGTATTGGTGTTACCCACAGGTTCACGATCTTATACAGTATATTGTGACGTATCTCGTATTGGTCTGGGTGCAGTATTGATGCAGGGTGGCAATGTTATTGCATATGCTTCATGACAGTTGAATATTCACGAGAAAAATTACCATGTTCATGATCTAGAGCTGGCAGCCATTGTTCACGTGCTGAAGATTTGGAGGAAATAGCTTTACGGCGTGCCATGTGAGGTATTCACTGATCATCAGAGCTCACAGTATTTGTTCAAGAAGAAGGAACTCAATTTGAGGCAGAGGAGGTGGCTGGAGCTATTGAAAGACTATGATATCACCATATTGTATCATCC
>AWOL01S0022397.1:20255-31093 GCA_000715115.1 Nicotiana otophora | reverse complement strand
TCATTTGGAAACAACCTCTCTACCCCAGGGTAGGGGTAAGGTCTGCGTACACACTACCCTCCCCAGACCCTACTAGTGGGATTATACTGGGTTGTTATTGTTGTTGTTGTTGTACAATTTTCGGTTTATGATTTTAGAAACTAAATATTCCTGTATTAATAAAAAAATGTGACTCATGTATTTTTGTGGCGCAATTCATGTAAACAATTTCGAAAGTGATGATGTTATTCATTAAAAACATGTTTCTTACATTTGGATTTATTAAAAGTAATTTCATCAAACTAAGTTAACTTACTGTTTTATTAAAGATTAACGTTAATCAGATCATATAGTAATACAAACAAAAGTTGACAAGGAAATTGCCCTAGTCTACTGAAGGGGATTTTTTACTGGACATAGCACGAGAACTCCTTCCGTGAACAGATTCAGCACATCATATGCACTTGTTTGGCCAATTTTAAATTCTTCAGACTTATTTGAAAAGAAACAAAGTCAAGATACGCTATTGCAATAGTTGATCATTTACAGGATACCTAGAGAGGGAATTGTTCATCGAGAGTCTATATTTAAAGACTATGAAATTGTTGTGCAATTTTTTGACACCCATCAAGGAGATGAGGAGAAGAAAGCAGAAAAAAAATGTTGAGTACCTATATTGTTATCTATTCATTTATGGCAGAATGAAACAAAACTTTCTTCAATGGCCAGCTTATTTGGGAAGCCCAATTTCGACGTTATGGGAAGGTTGAAGGCAATAATGTATTTTACTGTTTTAAAATCTCTATTTTTCCTTTCCTAGCAAATCGAGCAAGAAAAAAGAAAATATGATACAAATATACAATTTATTTATAATTTTAATTCAAATTTAATACATTTACAAGAGCATATATATATATATGTACAATATATTTATAATATTTACACAAATTTGATCCAACTACAACAATATATAATTTATATACAATTTTTATGTAACTCAGTATACAACTATAATACAATTTTGGAACATCTTCAAACGTGTGGTCAGTTAGATATTATTTGTTATGCTTCGTGCAAAATCATACAACTTGCATACAATTTACGTACAAACCGCATACAATATGCCTTTTTAGTTCTGTTCCCCTTAAAATGATTTTGGTCCCTCAATTCCTAATCTGTGACGTGAATATTATTTTTGCACATTATTTCCTTTCGTACTTGTCAACGCGATTATTACTTGTAACGATCCACTCGGTCGTTTTGAGTATTTGCACTCACTTCGGTGGTTTGAGGTCATGAGTAGTTTCATATGGTGTATTGACTTGCGTGTATCATCTGTTTTGGTCTTCGAGTTGTTCGGAATTAATTTGAAAGAATAATTCCTAATAGGAAGCTTTTAAGTTAAAAGAGTTGACCAAGTTTGACTTTTGTATATTTGACCCCGTATCAGAGTCTTGATGGTTTCGTTAGCTCCGGATGGTGATTCTGCGTATGCTCGAATTTGCATTTGGATGTTTCTAGAAGGTTTCAGTACTATTTGGCGAAAATTGGCAATTTGAAGGTATGGAAAGTTCATAGGTTTGAACTGGGAGTTGACTTCAATTTTATCAGATTTCGATTATTATTCCGAGAGTTGGAATAGTTTTGATATGTCATTTGGAACTTGTATGCAAAATTTGGGTTCATTCGGATTGGTTAGGCTCGAATCGGACGCTTGGTTCGAAGTTTGAAGTTTACGAATTTAAGAGATTGATCTTGACCGACGATACATGGTTTTGATATTATTATGTGGCATTTATATCCTCGAGCAGGTCCGTATTATTATTTAAGACTTACTGGTATGTTGGACGGGGGAGGGGGCCCTGAGGGGCTCGGGTGAGTTTCGGATAGGTTTGCTTTGTGTTGCGCTCGTTTTTGATATTGCGACGTCATTGTTTTAAGCATAAGTGAAACCATATTAAACAAATGAGCTCCAAATTTTATTTTGTTTGAAGCATTAGATCAGTATCATAATTATGGAGCCATAGCAAAAAGAATAGTCAAATTTGGACATAGTATGAGAGAGTTATGCTCACTTTAGTATTGGAGAAGAAAACTAGTGTTGGTGCTTCGCGGATGCAAAGTTGGGTCCACATCTGCGATCCCGCATATGTGAAAATGGTCCGCAAAAGCGGAAATGATAGCTTAAAAACCGCAAGTGCATATTTTTGGGCACAACATCGAAAATTTCCGTGCATAAAAATAATTAGACTGCGTCCTTTTGGTATTTTGAGCATATCTTGAGTTCTAGAGCTCCGATCGAGGTGATTTGTGCGACGCTCTTCTCGCCTTTTTATGGGGGTAAGTATCTAACCTCAATTTTTGTATTTTAACATAATAACAGTAGTTTATTTGTGAACATACCTATATTTTGATTGGAGAATTGGAGGTTTTTATCAAAAATGTTTCTAAAGAGAATAATTGGGTTTTGAATATCGATTCAGAGTCGGAAATGGATGGAATTAGTATAGTTTGACACATAATTGAATGGGTTTTCGAAATTTATAAGTTTTTTCGGGTTCCGAGGTGTGTTCCCGAGTTGACTTTTTGGGTTGACTTTGAGTTTTGATTAAAGATTTGACCTTTAACGTTTAGATTGGTTTCCTTGGTATTATTTGATGTTTTTGAGTTGCTTTTGGCTAGTTTTGAGCTGTTTGGAAGTGGATTCGTACGAGATGGAGTGTCACGACCCGAAATTTCCTACCGACGGGACCGTGCTGGCGCCTAACATTTCACTTGCTAGGCAAGCCAACGTTAAAGAATCATTAACCAATTCCTTATTTCCATTCAGTATTTAACAATAATTAACTAATATGAAATATATGAAGTGCGGAATATCATAAAACTGTATTAATTACTACCACCCGGATCTGGAGTCACAATTCACGAGCATTCTAGAATTTATTACAAGTAATAGTCTGAAAGAAATACAGCTATCTGAATGAAAGAAACAGTAGAACAAAAAAGATAGACGCGGACTTCAAAGTCTGTGTACGCCGACAGATCTACCTTGAGTCTTCGGACAGCGGACCAATAGCAAAATCTTGATCAACCCGAGCCGGTATCAAAATCTGCACAGAAAGTGCAGAGTGCAGTATCAGTACAACCGACCCCATGTACTGGTAAGTGTCGAGCCTAACCTCGATGAAGTAGTGACGATGCTAAGGCAAGGCACCTACAAATCAACCTGTACAATTTAACAGTGTATATACACATAACAGAAATGAAGAACTAAACACGCAATGTCGGGAGGGGAACATACTTAGGAGAATACAAGATAAAAGACTACAACAGAATGATCATCGGAGCAATCAATATACCATGAATCAACAGGAATAGTGAATACAATAAGAAAAAATACACGACACCACCCTTCGTGCTTTTACTCTCAATAAAATTAATAGAAACGGCACGACATCACCCTTCGTGCATTAACTCTCATATAATGGCACGGGATCACCCTTTGTGCATTAACACTCACAATATGGCACGACATCACCCTTCGTGCATATACACTCACAATATGGAACGACATCACCTTTCGTGCATTAACACTCACAATATGGCATGGCATCACCCATCGTCCATTAACACTCACAATATGGCACGACATCACCCTTCGTGCATTAACACTCTCCCTTACCATAATGCAATGCATAAATAACAACAGGGAGATAGCATAACAAGTACAAACCTTACTTCAACATTTGGTTCCATAACATCAATCTCAACTTTGAAACAAAAACTCAATTATCACCAGAAAATACGTAAACATGAAAAGAACGATAAATTGAATAACACTAGTATAACGCATAGCAATTAGGCATTAATGAGACAATATAAAAAAACTTAGAAAGATGGAAAAACAGGTAAATTGGCGGCGCATAAGTACTCGTCACCTCACATACACGCCGCTCACATGAATTTCACTTAGCAAGTAATCTAAGGTTCCTAATTCCCTCAAGTCAGGGTTAAACACAACACCTACATTGCTCTGAAGGCCACATAATTCTCAATCACAACTTTTCCTTTGGAATTCACCTCCAAACCACTCTTATCTATTCAAAAATAACTCAATAATATCAAATATTGCTTAAGAAATCAATTATATTGCATAAATTAAATTTTCCCAAAGTTTTCTCCAAGAACTCGAAAAATCGATCCCGGGACAGCTTGGTCAAAACCCGAGGTTCAGACCTAAATCCTTTTACCCATTCACCCCCGAGCCCTAATATGTAATTAGTTTTGGAATCCGACCTCAAATTGATGTCTAAATCCTCAAATTTCGAAATTCCTAAGTTCTACCCAAAAATCCTAATTTCACTATAAAACTTCTAGATTCTAGGTTGAAATCTTGTTATAAGATGTAAAATATTAAAAGAAAAGAGTTAGGAATCACTTATGTAAAATATTAAAAGAAAAGAGTTAGGAATCACTTACCTATGATTTGGGGAAGATTTGGTCTTTGGAAAGTCGCCTCTTACGGTTTAGGGTTTTGAAAATATGAAAAATGGATGAAAAATCCCTTCTAAGTCCCTTTTACGCAGCTGCAAGTGTCGCAATTGTGACATGAGCTTTGCAAATGTGAAGAAACACTCGCAATTGAGAATCACTTCATAGTCCCGCTGCCTTCGCAAATGCGAGGAAAGTGTCGCATTTGCGACCACTGAATCTTCGCAAATGCGACTAAATGATCGCATTTGCGATCACTGTCCTTACCCGACTCCCTTCGCAAATGGGAAAGAAAACTCGCAATTGTGAGAATTGCTGGCCTAGGTTTTTCTTCGCAATTGCAATAAAATCTCGCAATTGCCATACCTGCTTGGTTGGCTTTTTCCATGCCTGATCTCGCAATTGCGAGATCAAAGGCCTGCAACAGGTTAAGTTATACCAACAAAATTTTCTAAGTTCAAAACATCCCGTGGCCTATCCGAAACTCACCCGAGCCCTCGGGGCTCCAAACCAACCATGCACGCAAGTCTAAAATTATCATACGAACCTGATCGCGCGATTAAATCGCCAAAATAACACCTAAAACTACGAATAAGTACCAAATCAAATGAAATTCTCAACAACACTTTAAAATTTCTATTTTCTCAGCTGGACGTCCGAATCAGGTCAAATCAACTCCGTTTCTCAACACATTTCACAGACAAGTCTTAAATATCATAATGAACCTGTACCGGGCTCTGGAACCAAAATACGGACTCGATACTAACCATGCCAAATATCAATTAATTCTTAAAAACAATTAATTTCCAGACTTTTAATTTTCATCAAAAATTCATAACTCAAGCTAGGGACCTCCGAATTCAATTCCGGGCATACGCCCAGGTCCCATAATTTGATACGGACCCACCAGGACCATCAAAACATGGATCCGGGCCCGTTTACCAAAAATGTTGACCGAAATCAACTAAAATCAACTTTAAGACATAAATTCTTATTTTCATCAATTCTCAATATAAAAGATTTTCGGAAACTTGCCCCGACTACGCACACAAATCGAGGAGGGTAAAAATGAAAATTTTAAGGCTTAAGAGCACAGATTCGAGTTCTAAAATATAAGATGACCTTTTCGGTCATCACATTCTCCAGCTCTAAAATAATCGTTCGTCCTCGAACGGACATAGAAAAGTACCTAGGCTGGTGAAAAGGTGTTGATATCTACTCCGCATATCGGATTCGGACTCCCAAGTAGGTGCCTCAATAGGCTGACCTCTCCACTGCAGTCGAACTGAAGGGTAACTCTTTGATCTCAACTGGGGAACTTGCCGGGCTAGAATTGCCACCTGCACCTCCTCGTAAGTCAAATCCTTGTCCAACTGGACAGAGCTGAAATCTAACACATCGGATGGATCGCCGTGATACTTCGAAGCATGAACACATGGAATACCGGATGAACAACTGCTAAACTAGGTGGCAACGCAAGCCTGTAAGCCACCTCTCCCACTCTCTCCAGAATCTCAAAAGGTCCGGTATACCTAGGGTTCAACTTGCCCTTCTTTCCGAACCTCATTACACCCTTCATGGGTGATACCCGAAATAACACTCTCTCTCCGACCATGAATGAAACATCACGAACTCTACGATCGGCATAACTCTTCTGCCTGGATTGAGATGTGCGAAATCAATCCTGAATAATCTTGACCTTATCCAAGGCATCATGTACTAAGTTTGTGCCCAACAACCGAGCCTCTCCCGGCTCGAACCACCCAACTGGCGACCGACACCGCCTACAATATAATGCCTCATAGGGAGTCATCTGAATGCTCGACTGGTAGCTGTTGTTATAGGCAAACTGTACAAGGGGCAAGAATTGATCCCACGATCATCCGAAGTCTATAACATAAGTGCGGAGCATATCCTCCAAGATTTGAATAGTACGTTCGGACTGCCCGTCCATCAGAGGATGGAATGTTGTGCTCAACTCAACCCGCGTACCCAACGCATGTTGTACTGCCCTCCAAAGGTGTGAGGTAAATTTCGTACTTCGATCAGAAATGATAGTCATGGGCACATCGTGAAGACGGACGATCTCACGAATATAAATCTCTGCTAACCGCTCCGAGGAATAGGTAACTGCCAGAGGAATGAAGTGCGCTAACTTAGTCAGCCTATCCACAATAACCCAAACTGCATTGAACTTCCTCTGAGTCCTTGGGAGTCCAACAACAAAATCCATAGTGATACGCTCTCACTTCAACTCAGGAATATCTAACCTCTGAAGTAAACCACCAGGTCTCTGATGCTCACACTTTACATGCTAGCAATTTAGGCACCGAACTACATAAGCAACTATATCCTTTTTCATTCTCCTCCACCAATAATGTTGCCGCAAATTTTGATACATTTTTGCCGTACCTGGATGAATAGAATACCTAGAATTGTGTGCTTCTTCAAGAATTAATTCACGAAGTCCATCCACATTAGGCACACAAATACGACCCTGCATCATTTAGACTCCGTCATATCCAACAGTAACCTGCTTGGCACCACCGTGCCGCACTGTGTCTCTAAGGACAAGTAAATGAGGATCGTCATCCTGCTGATCTATGATGCGCTCAAACAAGCAAGACCGAGCAACTGTACAAGCTAGAACACGACTTGGCTCAGAAACATCCAACCTCACGAACTGGTTGGCTAAGGCTTGAACATCCAATGCAAGCAGTCTCTCACAAACTGGAATATTTGCAAGGCTACCCATACTGATTGACTTTCTACTCAAAGCATCGGCCACCACATTGGCCTTCCCGGGATGATACAATATGGTGATATCATAGTCTTTCAATAGCTCCAGCCATCTTCACTGCTTCAAATTGATTTCCTTCTGCTTGAACAAATACTGCAAGCTTCGATGATCAGTGAATACCTCACATGGCACGTTGTAAAGATAGTGCCTCCAAATCTTCAGCGTATGAACAATGACTGCCAGCTCTAGATCATGGTAATTCTTCTCGTGAACCTTCAACTGCCGCGATGAATATGCAATTACCTTTCCATCTTGCATTAATACTGCACCAAGACCAATACCAAATGCGTCACAATATACTGTATAAGATCCTGAACCTATGGGTAACACCAATACCGGTGCCGTGGTCACAGTTGTATTGAGATTCTGAAAGCTCGCTTCACACTCGTCTGACCACCTGAACGGGGCACCCTTCTGGATCAATCTGGTCAATGTGGCTACTATGGATGAAAACTCCTCCACAAATCGACGGTAATAGCCAGCCAAACCGGGGAAACTACGAATCTCTGTAGCTGATGCGGGTCTAGGCCAGTTCTGGACTGCCTCAATCGTCTTAGGATCCACCTGGATACTATCTACTAATACAACGTGACCCAAGAAAGCAACTCAACTCAACCAAAACTCACATTTTGAGAATTTAACATATAACTGGCTGTCTTTCAGAGTCTGAAGAACGATCCGAAGGTGCTGCTCATACACCTCTCGACTGTGGGAGTAGATCAAGATATCATCAATAAACACAACCGCAAAGGAATCCAAGTAGGGTTTGAACACCCGGTTCATCAAATCCATGAATGCTGCTGGGGAATTTGTCAGCACAAATGACATCACTAGAAACTCATAATGCCTATACCGAGTCCGAAAAGATGTCTTAGGAACATCCGATGCCCTAATCCTCAACTGATGGTAGCCAGATCTCAAATCAATCTTTGAAAACACCTTGGCACCCTGAAGCTGATCAAATAAATTATCAATCCTCGGGAATGGATATTTGTTCTTGATGGTGACTTTGTTTAATTGCCGATAATCTATACACATCCTCATCGATCTATCTTTCTTCTTCAGAAACAACATAGGTGCACCCTAGGGCGAGACACTAGGTCTAATGAAGCCCTTATCAAGCAAATCTTGCAACAGCTACTTCAATTCTTTCAACTGGTGCGGGGCCATACGATATGGCAGAATGGAAATAGGCTGAGTGCCCGGAGCCAAATCAATGGAGAAATCAATATCCATGTCGGGTGGAATCCCCGGCAGGTCTGCAGGAAACACCTCTGGAAAGTCACGAAAAACCGACACCGAATCTATGGAAGGAACCTCTGCACTAAAATCGTGGACGTAAGCCAAATAAGCTAGACACCCCTTCTCGACCATATCCCGAGCCTTCATATAAGAGATAACCATGCTGGTAGAATGGCCAAGATGCCCTCTCCACTCTAATCGAGGCAACCCCTGCAAGGCTAAGGTCACCTTCTTGGCGTGGCAATCTAATATAGCATGATAAGGTGACAGCCAATCCATACCCAGTATGACATCAAAATCAATCATATCGATAAGTAGAAGATCTACACAAGTCTCAAGACTCCCATTGGTGACCACACACAAATGATAAACGCGATCTACAATAATAGCATCTCCTACTGGTGTGGACATATACACAAGAGCACTCAATGAATTACGAGGCACATCCAAATAGAAAGCAAAATAGGATGACACATAAGAGTAAGTAGATCCCGAATCAAATAGAAATGAAGCATCTCTACTGCAAACTGGAACAGTACCTGTGATAACAGCGTCAGATGACTCAGCCTCAGGTTTGGCAAGGAAAGCATAAGACCGGGGCTGGACCCCACCACCCTGAACTACGTCCTTGGGACGACCTCTAACTGGCTGGTCTCCACCTCTAATGGCCTGACCTCCACCTCTAATAATCTGGCCTCTACCTCTGGCTGCCTGACCCCTGCCTCTAGCTGGCTGAGCAGGTGGTGCAGCAACTGGTGCCGGAACCATGGCACGAGAACTCTAATGCTGTGAGATGCCTGTTGCTCGAGGGTAAACTCTAGCAATATGTCTCGGATCACCACAAGTATAACATAACCTCGGTTGCGGTGACTGCTGACCCTGTCAGCCCAAATAACCACCCTGATAACTCTAGAGTGGAGGTGCACTAATAGGAGCTGGTGATGCACTGTAGGCTAGCTTGTCAGAATAATGCATCAGAGGGCCACGACCACCTGAGGCACCGTGGGATGCCTGAAGCGCTGAATGAAATGGCCTGGGAGGATGGCCTCTACCAAAAGTACCCCTGCCTCTAGATGAGGCATCGCTAAACTCACCGGAATGATGAGGTACCTTGTCAGACCCTTGACCTCCATGAGTAAGAACCATTTTGACCGTCTAGCGACATTAGCATCCGCCTGAAAAGAAATCTAACTCCCAGTCTCTTTAGCCATCTGCAATCTGATTGACTGAGCAAGTCCATCAGTAAACCTCCTTACCCTCTCTCTCTCTCAGTGGGAAGCAGAAGAATGGCATGACGGGCCAAATCCACAAAACGAGTATCATACTGAGTAACACTCATACTGCCCTACTGGACACGCTCAAACTGATGGCGACGCTCCTCTCTTAATGTGATAGGCAGAAACTTCTCTATGAAGAGCTGAGAGAACTGGTCCCAAGTAAGAGCAGGCGACCCAGCTGGTCTGGTCAACAAGTAATCTCTCCACCATTTCTTGGCGGAACCAGTCATCTGAAATGCAGCAAAATCGACCCCATTGGTCTCCACTATACCCATGTTTCGTAGAACCTCGTGACAGCTGTCAAGATATTCCTGGGGGTCCTCTGAAGGAGCACCACTGAAGTGAACAGGAAAGAGCTTGGTAACCCTGTCCAATCTCCATAAAGCCTTAGAAGACATAGCTGGTCTATCTCCGACCTGTGCCACAATAATCGGCTGAACTAATCCGACTGGCTGCGATGCTAGAGCCTGATATTGGGGAGCTATTTGCTTTGAAGCGGGAGTGGTAGGAGTCTGGGCTCCTCCTCCAGCCTGAGAGTCTGCTGGTGCCATGGGAAATGCGCAGTCTGGGCCACATTCTCCATAAGGCTCACCAAACGGACCAATGCGTCCTGAAGTACTAGGGTAGCAATGAACCCCTCCGGAACCTGAGCTGGTCCGGAAGGAACAGTCTGGGTTGGAACCTCCTCTTCAAGCTCTATCTGAGGCTCCACTACTGGAGCTGCTACTCGGGCTCTAGGCTGAGCCCTGCCCCTGTCTCGGCCTCTGGCATGACCTCGGCCTCGACATCTGCCCCGCGTAGGAGCTGCCACTGAACGCCTTAGCTACTGCTCAACTAAGGAAGCACTACGTGTTCTCGCCATCTGCGAGAGAATAAGAGTAGATGAGTTCAATAAGCATTGAGAAAATAAAATCGCACGACAGAGAAGAATAGAAGTGAAACTTGTTCCTAAACTTCATAGCCTCTGGAAGATAAGCACAGACGTCTCTGTACCGATCCTCCAGACTCTACTAAGCTTGCTCGTGAATCGTGAGACCTAGGCAACCTAG
>AWOL01S0022397.1:0-17872 GCA_000715115.1 Nicotiana otophora | reverse complement strand
CCTAACATTTCACCTGCTAGGGAAGCCAACGTTAGAGAATCATTAACCAATTCCTTATTTCCATTCAGTAATTAACAATAATAAATTAAGATGAAATATATTAAGTGCGAAATATCATAAAACTGTATTAATTACTACCACCCGGATCAGGAGTCACAATTCACGAGCATTCTAGAATTTACTATAAGTAATAGTCTGAAAGAAATACAACTATCTGAATGAAAGAAATGGTAGAACACAAAAGATAGACGGGGACTTCAAGGAATATGTACGCCGACAGATCTACCTTGAGTCTCCGGACAGCGGACCAATAGCAAAATCTCGATCAACCCGAGCTGGTATCAAATTCTGCACAAAAAGTGCAGAATGCAGTATCAGTACAATAGACCCCATGTTCTGGTAAGTGTCGAGCCAAACCTCAACGAAGTAGTGACGGGACTAAGGCAAGGCACCTACAAATCAACATGTACAATTTAATAGTGTATATACACAAACAGAATGAAGAACTAAACAGGAAATGTTGGGAGGGAAACATACTGAGGGGAATACTAGATAAAGGACTACAACAGAATGATCACCGAAGCTATCAATATACTATGAATCAACAAGAATAGTAAATACAGTAAGAAAACATGCACGGCATCACCCTCCGTGCTCTTACTTTCAATCTCACCATAAAATTAATAGAAACGACACAACATCACCCTTCGTGCATTAACTCTCATATCATGGCACGTCATCAGCCTTCATGCATTAACACTCACAATATGGCACGACATCACCCTTCATGCATTAACACTCACAATATGGAACAATATGGCACGGCATCACCCTTCGTGCATTAACACTCACAATATGGCACGACATCACCCTTCGTGCATTAACACTCTCGCTTACCATAATACAATACATAAATAACAACAGAGAGATAGAACAACAAGTACAAACCTTACTTTAACATTTGGTTCCATAACANCAATCTCAACTTTGAAATAAAAACTCAATTATCACCAGAAAATTCGTAAACATGATAAGAACAATAAATTGAACAACACTAGTATAACACATAGCAATTAGGCATAGGAATGAGACAATATAAGAAAAACTGAGAAACATGGAAAAACAGGTAAATTGACAGCGCATAAGTACTCGTCACCTCACATATACGCCGCTCACATGAATTTCACTTAGCAAGTAAACTAAGGTTCCTAATTCCCTCAAGTCAGGGTTAGACAACACTTACCTTGCTCTGAAGACCACTTAATTCTCAATCACAGCTTTTCCTTTGGAATTCACCTCCAAACCACTCTTATCTATTAAACAATGACTCAATAATATCAAATATTTCTTAAGAAATCAATTATATTACATAAATTAAATTTTTCCAAAGTTTCCTCCAAGAAGTCAAAAAATCGACCCCGGGCCCGCTTGGTCAAAACTCGAGGTTCGGACCAAAATCCTTTTATCTATTCACCCCGAGTCCTAATATGTAATTCGTTTTGGAATCCGACCTCAAATTGAGGTCTAAATTCTCAAATTTCGAAATTCCTAAGTTCTACCCAAAAATCCTAATTTCACAAATATTCTGGGTTCTAGGTTGAAATCTTATTATAAGATGTAAAAGATTGAAAGGAAAGAGTTAGGAATCACTTACCTATGATTTGGGAAAGATTTGGTCTTTGGAAAATCGCCTCTTACGGTTCAGGGTTTTGAAAATATGAAAAATGGATGAAAAATCCCGTCTAAGTCCCTTTTACTCAGCTGTAGGTGTCGCAATTGCGACCTGAGCTTCGCAAATGCGAAGCTCGCAAATGCGAAGGAACCCTCGTAATTGCGAATCCCTTCATAATCCCGCTTCCTTCACAAATGCGAGAAAAGTGTCGCATTTGCGACCACTGAATCCTCGCAAATGCGACTAAATAATCGCATTTGCGATCACTGTCCTTCCCCGACTCCCTTCGCAAATGCGAAAGAAAACTCGCAATTGCGAGAACTGCTGGCCTAGGCTTTTCTTCGCAATTGCGATAAAACCTTGAAATTGCCATACCTGCTTGGTTGGCATTTGCGATGCCTGATCTTGCAATTGCGAGATCAGAGGCCTGCCACAAGTTTAGTTATACCAGCAAAATTTTCTAAGTTCAAAACATCTTGTAGCCTATCCGAAACTCACCCGAGCCCTCGGGGCTCCAAAACAACCATGCACGCAAGTCTAAACATATCATACAAACTTGCTCGCGCTATCAAATCACTAAAATAACACCTAGAACGACGAATTTAGTACCAAATCAAATGGAATTCTCAAGAACACTTTAAAAATTCTATTTTCTCAACTGGACGTCCGAATCACATCAAATCAACTCCGTTTCTCACCAAATTTCACAAACAAGTCTTAAATATCATAATGAACCTGTACAGGGCTCCAGAACCAAAATACATACCCTATACTAACAATGTCAAATATCAATCAATTCTTAAAAATAATTAATTTCCAAAGTTTTAATTTTCATCACAATTTCATAACTCAAGCTAGGGACCTCCGAATTCAATTCCGGGCATACGCCTAGGTCCCATAATTTGATATGGACCCATCGAAACCATCAAAACATGGATCCAGACCCGTTTACCAAAAATGTTGACCGAAGTCAACTAAAATCAACTTTTAAGGCATAAATTCTTATTTTTATCAAATTTCAACATAAAAGCTTTCCGGAAACCTGCCCGGATTATGCACGCAAATTGAGGAGGGTAAAAATGAGATTTTTGAGGCTTAAGAGCGCAGATTCGAGTTCTAAAACATAAGATGACCTTTTGGGTCATCACATAGAGGTTCTAGAGTATTAGTTGGATTTCTCGGTATTTGATTTGACTTGTTCGAGGTAAGTAACATTTCTAAACTTTGAATTAAGGGTAATTATCTCCAGGAACCATGTTATTTGTGATGTGTTGGGGTGACACATATGCTAGGTGACGAGCATGTGGGCGTGCACCGGGATAATCATGACCGATTTTTGGACTATGTTGCCATCATGTCTTGTTTTATCCGTGTTGTTCCTACTTTTTAGATTAACTGAACTATGAATCATGTTAGAATTCATATTTAGGCTATGTGGTTATTTGATTGAGACTTAATGAGGTTATTGATATTGTTTTGAGTTAGCTGATTTAACTGTAATTATACACTCAGTCATGGTTCTTCATTTGCATATCATATCTCAGTCTTTGTTCACCATTCATTGTTACATAGCTTGTTATCATTGTTTTTCCATATGCTAAGTTATTGGGCTGAGCGGTATGAGATTATGAGCCCTTAAGACTTGAAAGGTTGATGATTGAGGTGGGCCTTAAAGCCGTTTTGAGAGTGTTATTATGGATCTAGATGCATGCCGCAACAGGCCATATTGGCTTTTGATTAACGCTTGGGCATAATCCGTCCCTCCAGCATCTGACATACCAGCAATGAGCGCATGTACAGGGATATACGTACACGTGCTTTGGTGAGGGGCTTCGAGGCCAGACACCTGTACAGTGCTGAGTAATTATGTATGGGTGATGATGTGGGCATTTGAGACAGACAACTTGAGTATGTTGAGAATGAGAGCACCTGGGGATACCACCGTGAAATCATTCATTTGACATGTAGACGTGACATGTAGGCATACAGATGCATTCTCCCCATGCTAGACGGTAATGTGACATTTGATGATTTGACATGCATATTTGACATGTAGGCATACAGATATAGATTCCTCATGCTAGTACATAATAATTGATGATTCGAGATGTAGGCATATAGATGTAATTTCTTCATGCTAATTGGTAAACAAAAATTCTGATTTGAGGTAAGGAAATAAGAAACAAATATAGTTCTTTTGATTAATTAATTATAATGGTAAGATTTGGATTTAACTGTTATACCTGGAAAGCATGTCTACTTTTCTGTAATTGTGAACGAGCTGAGCATAATATCTGTTGAGTTATTGCTTTTACTACCTTCATTATATTATTATGAGTTAATATTGGTATTGGTGTTGGACTCTGACTATTTTTGAGCTCATAACTGCTTTCAACCTGAGGTTAGGTTTGTTACTTATTGAGTACACGGGGTCAGTTGTACTCATACTATACTTATGCACCTTGCGTTCAAATCTTGGAGTTGATGTTGATGTGTATGGCGGGAGCCGACATTGAAGATGTACATGTATTCTGGTTATAGCCTCCACTTGTCCTTGGTAGCTTTAGATTTGCAAATCTGCTTATGTATATTTCGAACAGATGATGTATTTATTTCATCCAAGCCTTGTAAATTTTAAGTCTTATAAGCTCATGACTTATACTATAAATTCTTTGGAGTTTGAATAGAAATTCAGTCTTTTTACTTATTTACTATGATTATTATCATATGAGATGTGTTGAATATTACTTGGCTTACCTTGAGGGTTGGGTTAGGTTCCATCACGACAAGTTGGATTTTGGATTTTGACAAGTTGGTATCAGAGCTCTAGGTTCATAGGCTATATGAGTTATGAGTAAATCTGTAGTAGAATCTTGCGGATCGGTATGCTGACGTCCATACCTATCTTCGAGTGTCTAAAGGGAATGTAGGAAAATTTCCCATCTTTCTTTTGTTATCGTGCGACATTGATTTGGCTTGAAGTGTATTTCTTTGAACTCCTCCCACTAACTCATACGTAATGTTGAGAACTTGGTATCATTGATGAGGTCTGAGATGTGTTCTCTGTGTTGTGGTGTTAGGCCAGTCTGGAGGACTTGAGGCCAGGTTCAGACCGCAGCTTAGACTCATATACGGTAGTATCCCTAAGGGTGGGCTTAATGTCTTGGAAAGTGGTTGGATAGTTATATGATGAGTATGATGTAACTGCGGGATGTGTTCATATGACTTGGATGTGACGAGAGGAGTTTGCTTGGGATGTAAAAAGGACTATTGGGTGCTTGATTTCTGTCTTGATGTGTTGTACAACCTTGAGTTATAAGTTTGTAGAGGAATCTTTCATGTTGTTCATGTGTGTGATGAAGTAAACCCTTATGTCTTGTTGGCGAGTTTAGACTCGGGAAGATTAAGTAATCGTATAGTGATTGTGACCATGATGGGGTCACAGATGGGTTCCAGTGGAGGCTAAGCAGGTGGGTTATCTCCTACAAAATGTTCTGATTTTGGGGTTCCATTGATGTTTCTGTGAAGAGTTTCTCTTCTACCAGTGGGTTATAAGTGTTGCAATTAGATATGGATCACTTGAGGAGGTTGGGTCGACTATCACAAGATGAATATGTGTATAGCAGACAATTTAAGATATTTTATGATTAGTGCTACATGAGTTCATGAAGGGTTTTGTTGAATTGTTGGGCAGGATTATCGAAATAATGGAGTAAAGTTATTGTGGGTTATCGGATGTCATGATCTATGGTTTGAGCTAAGTAGGGGAGGCTACTATCGACGATCGAATTGCATGGTCATGCGTTACGTTAGTTTTGGTCTGATGCATACATCGATTATGACTTGAAGAGGTTGATTTCGAGAATAACTCCAGTAAGGAAGTTTCTGGGTGCATGATGTATTGCATTTTATGGATACGGAAATCTTGTAATGATTTAGGTTTGTTATTTGTGATGAATGTAATGTGCTAAGAAAAGGGAGTCACTCGGTTGCGTAAAGGTGGGGTTACTGTTTTAGGGTGTTTGTGTGCTAATGGAGCACATGTCATTCAGCTTGTTTGGGTGGTGCATTTGAGATTATAATAGGGTGAATGAAACACGAGAAGGTTCTAATGGGTTCAAGAATCATATGTTTCATTTGAGGAATTTTCGAATTTGTAAATGGCTAAAATCTGAGATTTACATTGGATGGCTTCGAGACTCGCGGTATTTCTATATCATTATGGATTATACGTTTCAGTATCAGAGAGGTTAAGGAACCAACGTCAGATTCACATAAGGTTTATTTAGAGTGGGTATCTCGGATAAAGGATTTTCTGGTACCTAAGAGGGTGTACAATGGCTTATGGGCTTTTGAATGATGAGGTTTCATGCTAGGATCTCTTGTAGTGTACTTGCAAGGAGAAGTGTTAACTTGAATGCAGTTTTGAAGGAACTAAGAGAAATAGAACAACCTAGTGGTAGTTTGGATCAACATAGTAATTGTAATGACCCGACAGGTCATTTTGAGCTCTATCACGTCATTCGGAGGTTTTAGGATCTGAGTAGCTTCACTTCATGTATCATGACTTGTACGTGTGGTCGGAATTGAATTTCGGGAAAGTCGGAGTTGTTTCGGAAGGAAAAGTTCTCAATTCGGAAGCTTTAAGTTAGAAGAGTTTAACAAGGTTTGACTTTTGAGTAAATGACCTCGGAATTGGGATATGAAGGTTCTAATAGGATCGTATGATGATTTCGGAATTGGGCATATGTTTGGATTGAGTATCGGGTGGTCCGAGAGCATTTCGACTCCTATTATGGAAGGTTGGCATTTTTGAAAGATTGAGAATTTCTTAAGTTTGATTTGAAGTGAATTTAGGTGTTATCAATGTTTGTTCGGGGTTCCGAGCCTTAGAATTGGTTCATAATGTGATTTATGACTTGCATGTAAAGTTTGGCATCATTCCGAGATGTTTAAGCATAATTCGGACGCGTTCGGCAAAGTTTAAAAGTTTGAAAGTTTAAAGAAAGGTTTCGATCGTCGAATCATAGTTTTGATGTTGTTTGGCATAATTTGAGGCTTCGACTAAGTTCATATCATGTTTTAGGATGCGTTGGTATGGTTGGTTGGGGCCCCGGGTGCGAATGAGATTGGAGTCAGATCGAACTTTTGACTTAAAGAATTTCTAAATCTTAAGGCCTCTGGTGTAATCGCACCTGCAAAGTTATAGCCGCAGGTGCGAGACCGTAGAAGCGGATGGGAGTAAGGCTGGCTGGATTAGCAGGTGCGAAGGAGTTACCGCACCTGCGGGATCTTAGATACGGGCGGATGGGCGCAAAAGCAAACTTGGTCTGGAAATTTCACCGTATGGAGGGGTGTTCTTTCATTTCAGCTCAGAAATTGTGTTACCTACGTTCAAGATTTGATACTTTCGAATTTGGTGGAACTCTTGTTAATATTGTGGTGCCGTCGTCCATGATTGAGTGCATTGAGGTTCATCAACATGTTGGTCTTCATTCGTTTTCCTCTGGGCATGGTGTTGTGAGATGGAACCTAAGAGGAAGTTATCAAAGATGGTTGTGTGTGGAGACTTCAGGATCAAAACAGCGTTTTCAGTGTTGATGGTTCGAGGGAGATGATCTCTGAGATGGTTCCCCTTCTTAGGAAATTTTGAATGGGATGATAAGGGCTTGATTGGAATGTAGGAAAAAAGTGAAGTATTCGATCATTGTCTTGGATGCAATACATATTCGAGTTTCACATGTTTTTGGACCTTCAAGTGATGTTAATGAAAGAAGGGATTCTTATGGCTGGCGGATTTAGTGGTTGCGTGGTTTTGAGGAGGTTCCTACGAAGAGTTCTACTTTCTGCACAACATGGGATGAATGTACCGCTTTGTGAGCTTGGATCGCTTAAAGAAGATGGTACGACTGTTGGAAGGTTGCGCGTGTGATGATGGCTGATAATTCGGGATGTGATATGATTGGCGCAACAAAAGCTCGCGTGAAGTTGGCCGAGTAATGGTGTGGGATCATGGTAACTGGGAAGAAGAAGTCATAGTGGGGTCTGGGTCTATGTGATTATAGTGTAAAGCTAATTGGGGGAGCCCACCGTCTATGATTGGGTCACATGTTATGTGCCAGTGCATTTTATTTATCATTGCTACATTGGTGGATCAGTTGTGACTAAGGGAAGGAAACATCAGGGGTAATTCGGACAAAGCACTTGAGGAATGTGTGCTATATCTCGCTTATCGATTCATGAGAAGACATTGGGACGACTCCGAGTCTATGCTTCTGGTGGATGTGATGTACAAGGGAGAGAATTCATCTGGTTGCTTCTTTGGAAGTGTTCATGTGCTATCAGAGCACTAGAGTTTGGTTATATAGTCGGGACCAGGTCACAGTGGGTGACTCTCAACAATGGTTCTAATGGGTTCGATAATTAAAGTGCGGTGTTTAAAGTTTTTTTTTATGTTAGTTATGTGGCTGAGGACTGGGTTTTGCAGTAGAGTGTGAAGAACACTTAGGGAATTTCTATGTTATCATCGGGTCTACGGTGTAGTGTCAGAGAAATGGGAGAAGCAACTTTGGATTCGCAGAAAATCTAATCAGCGCAGGTATATCAGTTGGAGATACTCTTGAGTGCATGAAGAGGGTATAAAATGGCTTATGGATGATGAGAAGTCGTGGTCTCGTTAGTTGGGTCACTCGGGATGGGTGTTGTTTGAGGCCTGTTATGCATTTGAATGGAGCTATTATTATTTCGAAGGCAAGTCAAGAGTAAATTTGGAAGAAGTTAGGCCAGTTAGTGATGGTTTGAATCAGCATGGTTGTGGAAATAATCAGTTCCTTCGGTAGGTTAAGCTATGCAGGTGATTCGTGGCTGCACGTGCGGGCTTGACAACCACCATAATTTGATTGATTTCTAAGTATTAGATCTTTATGGCCTTGTTATGTATAAATGAATCCTGAAAGAATTATGGTGGTGTAAAGCACAATTTGAGGTTTGATTTATGCGGTTATGAGAATTCAGTTGCGTGTTGCTATTGTTTCTCTGAAATGTGTTAAGTTAAAGGGTTCTAGATGATGAAGTGTTTAATTTACTGGTTGTTTAGAAGTTATGATCAAATTATTGTGCTCTCGCACAACAACATGATAGGTGCGGTGAGCGGTACAATAATTGCAAGTTGGGGATCAAGGTTGTGGTTCGATTTCGATAAGAATGTCATGATCTCAGAGGAGCGCGAGAAGATTTCAGATGTTCGGAATATGCTGGCACTATTTTCGGGCAGTCTATGGATGGTCTGTTTTGTGGAAGAAGTGTTGGGTATTGAAATGCAGATGCTTGACTAGCACTCTGGAAATAGCATGGTCGGTGGCCATTAATGTTCAGATATTACTAAATGGTGTTGTAGGTTGTGGGGGTATATCCCACTAGAAGATCGTATGAGTGTGACATGTTAGTCATTCAATTGTTAGAGATGCAAATTAGGTATGGAGATTTTGGTACTGTCGCCAATGGGAGAGGCTATCACTGGGAGCCTCTCTATTCCTTTAATTGTGGACTGTGTGAGTTTGTTCCAGATTTGACGAATGCTCCTATGTGTCATGAATAGGGTTATTGTGGATCCTTGGAAGGTTAGTGGCCCAGTATGGGATGATCGGAATCGTCTTGAGGTCCGTTAGTAGACATAATGTAAATGTGCGCTCTACATCATATCAGGTCAGATGTGTTCATTCACCATAGCACTGCTTATGGAGGAGTATTCGGGTGTTGGATGTTATTTCTATCGTCAGCTATTCTCTGTAATACTATATTATGCCATGTGGGTTGTGAGATGACTTGATTATTCGCACATGTGTTGTGGTCCGGTGTAGCTTATCGTTATTGCACCTTAGTCGAAGTTGAGGTTTTGTAGCGCGTGGTGCTATCCAACTTCCCAGAGTCATATTTATGCACTAGGCGTGCTTATAGACAATATTCATGCATTCCGTAGGTATGAGCATTATGGCTCGATGGGTATTTCCTTATTGATTGTTATATGTAGATCGGGTGGCACGTTACCACGAGTATGATGTGTGGATTGGGTTGCATGCCGCAACGGTATCATGTGTGGATCGGGTTGTACACCGCAACAGTGAGATATTGAGTACGACTCCCTATACTTATTTCTGTGTATTTTGTTTCTCATTCTTTGAGAAAGATTAATAGCATCTATTCGGCTGTTTTATTCGTTACGTGGGATGGGTAGTTCTCTTCCAGAGTTCGTTCTTCCTTATGTGTCATATTCGAGTTGTAGCTTATTGGCGCATTGATAGCGTCATATGAGATCTTGGTCAGGGTTTGAGGTGGCTTATGGCCTGAGTAGCTTGTACTAGGTGAGACGAAGTTATTGGACCTGAAATCGGTACGATTAGATTTATGTAAGGTGTATTAAAGAGAAAGTGTCACTATTCGGTTCAGAATAAGGTAACGGTTCTTGTCAAGCGGAGAAACTCCGTGAGTTATTGATTTGATGGGTGATTATGAGTTCCTGCGCATCTCATTCATCATTGCAGTATTGTGAGGATTGAAACTGGGCTTAGATGGGTTGTGAGGTGTACTACGGGCATCAGGTCAGTAAATTTGCATCTATTATGTTTGGAGGAGGTTACCATGGGCAAATGAATTATGCGGTTCATTGTGTGATGTCATCATGGGTGCATGATAAGGTGTGGGTTCACTGTGTGGAGATTGATACGATGTTCGTATGGTAGAATCAGGTCTTGTAGAGAAATTGGAGGTTGGCATTTGGTCCTAAGGCTTGTTGGCTAAAATAAAAAGGGAGGATCTTCAGTCTATCTCGAGATAATGTGCTCACCTAGGTTGTGGGGGCACGGGTAGGTGCACAAGGTGTTGAACAATGATTTTTGCGGGCAACTCCGTAGCCGTTCTTAGCACGTTCGAGGACGAATGTATGTTTAAGTGGGAGAGAATGTAACGACGCGACCGGTCGTTTTGAGCTATAGCGCGTCGTTCGGTAGTTTGAGGCCTTGAGTAGCTTCACTTTATGTATCATCACGTATACGTATGGTCGGAATTGAATTTCGGGAAATTCGGAGTTGTTTCGGAAGGAACAATTCTCAATTCGAAAGCTTTAAGTTGTAAGAGTTGACCAAGGTTTGAATTTTGAATAAACGACCTCAGAATCGGGATTTGAAGGTTTTAATAGGTTCGAATGATGAATTTGGAATTAGACATATGTTCGGATTGCGTATCGGGTGGTCCAGGAGCATTTCGGTGACTATTATGGAAGGTTTGCATTTTTTAAAGTATAAGAATTTCCTAAATTTTATTTGAAGTACATTTTGGCGTTATCAATGTCTGTTCTTGGTTCTGACCATTGGAATTGGTTAGTAATGTGATCTATGACTTACACGTAAAGTTTGGTGTCATTCCGAGATATTTAAGCATAATTCGGATGCGTTCGACAAAGTTTGAAAGTTTAAAGAAAGGTTTCGATCGTCGATTCATAGTTTTGATGTTGTTTGGCATAATTTGAGGCTTCGACTAAGTTCGTATCATGTTTTATGATGCGTTGGTATGGTTGGTTGGGGTCCCGGAGGCCCCGCGTGTGAATCAGATTGGAATCGAATCGAATTTTGGACTTATTCTGAAGCTTAAGGTCTCTGGTGTAATCGCACCTGCAAAGTTATGGCCGCAGGTGCGAGAGCACAGAAGCGGCCCAGGGGTAGTAGAAGCAGATGGGAGTAAGGCTGGCTGGATTCGCAGGTGCGAAGGATTTACCGCATCTGCGGGCTCATAGATGCGGGCGGAGGTGCGCAAAAGCGAACTTGGCCTGGAGATGGGGAGAGATGGTGATTTCCGCATAAGCGGATGCGCATCTGCGATTGGATGTCCACAGAAGCAAAAAGCTGGTGCCTTGGACGAAACCGCACCTACGAGGTAACTTCCGTAGAAGCAGAGCCGTAGAAGCGTAAAGAGTTCCGCAGGTGTAGAACATCGCTGGGCAGAATGCTTGTTAAGTACGTGGGTTTGGCTCGTTTTCATTTCATTTCCTCCATGGGAGCCGACCTTGGAGCGACTTTGGAATGCCATTTTCATCGTCAATCACGAGATAAGTGATTTTTACTAGTTGTGAGTTAAATATACGAATTTAGTCTTGTAAATGCATGAAATTTTGTAGAAATTGTGGAGCTTTTGAAGAAAACCTAGAATTTGACATTGTTTTTGGATTTTTACCTCTAAATTGGACGTGAAATTTGGAATAAATCATATATTTGAGTTCGTAACATTTAGGGTAAAGTTTATCTTTAAAAACTTTCAGAATCCAGGCACGTGGGCCCAAGGACTAACATTTCGAGCGGAGTTGAGAATTGTTATAAATTGTTAAATTGTAAGCATTGGTTCATATTTTGATTAAATTGCACATTGTTTGACTAGTTTTGGATCGATGGGCGTTCGGTTTGAGGTGTTAGAGAGCCGTTAGAGCCGGTAATGAAACTTCGGAGCAAGGTAAGTCTCCTATATAACCTTGTGAGGGGGAAATTACCCAATAATTGTTATATTAGTTACATGGTATATGTTGTGGGAGCTACACACGTACGAGATGACGAGTGTCCGTGCGTATGTTAGAATTCCTGATTATGTCCGGGTAGACTAAGATTCACGCCATGTTTTAATGTGCTATTTGAGGTACCCTTGCATGTTTAATTACTATATGTTACATTACGAATTGAGATTAGACTTGCGTAGAGTAATGGACTCTCTATTACAGAAATTGGACGAGCTACTTGATTAGCGGTGGAAAGTTTGCTTCCCTTATGAATGTTTCCCACGTTGTGCATATTCATCGTAGGGTTTTGCTTAAACTTCATAACTCACATGTATATTTGTGAGTAGGTTCAAGGACCGGTTAAGTATCATATTCTTATGGGATAGAGCCGTTCGCCTCGGCATGGTCGTGCGTAATATTTGACAAAAAGCCAGTGTATCCGTGAGTTTTCCTGATTTGAGCTGTGACGACCTATCTGGTGGGCATTATTTTATATATACTCTAGTTGAGGAGCTAACCGATAATTGAGAGCTTGTTGTAACGACCCAACCGGTCGTTTTGACTTTTAGAACCCCCTTTCCCTTAAATAAAACTTCCTGTATGTACTTTAATGATTTATGACTTGTGGGGGTGGTTGGTTCGGGATTTGGAAGTGTTTGGGTTGAAATCGGAACACTTGGTTCCTTAAGTTGGCTTTAAAAGGACAAGTTTGACTTTGGTCAACATTTTGAGCAAACAGACTCGGATCAGTATTGTGACAGTTTCGGTAGGTCCGTATCGTGATTTGGGACTTGGGCCTATGCCCAGAATCAAATTCCAAGGTCCCTAGCCCGAGATTTGGAATTTTGATGAAATAATTAAAAACATTTAAGTTCAAATAGTGACCGGATGTCGAATTATGTGAAAATGACCCCAAAATAGAATTTTGATGATTCCAACAACTCCGTATGGTGATTGTGGAATTAGGAGCGTGATCGGAATTTTATTTGGAAGTCCGTAGTAAAATTAGGCTTGAAATGGCTAAAACAAGAATTTAAGTTTGGAAGTTTGACTGGGGAGTTGACTTTTTGATACCAGCATAGGAATATAGTTCTACAAATTCTTATAGCTCTGTTATGTCATTTATAACTTGTGTGCAAAATTTGAGGTCAATCGGAGTTGATTTGATAGGTTTCGACATCGAATGTAGAAGTTGGAAATTTTAAGTTTCATTAAGCTTGAATTGGAGCATAATTCATGGTTTTAGCGTCGTTTTATGTGATTTGAGGTTTCAAATAAGTTCGTATGAGGTTGTAGGACTTGTTGGTATATTTGGTTAAGGTCCCGAGGGCCTCGGGTGGATTCCGGGTGGTTAACGAATCGAATTTGGATTTTGAAAAAGAGTTGAGGAAGCTGATATCTGGTGTTTCTTGGCAGCAGTTGCAGGTCTCGCAATGCAAGAAGGGCTTCGCAATTGCGAAGAAGCCCGACCTAGGCGGTGTTCGCATTTGCAACACATTTGATGCATTTGCGATCTCAGCAGAGTTCGCATTTGCGACTCTTTGGTCGCATTTGCGACCCCAGTAGCTGAAGGCCAAGCTTCGCATTTGCGAGAGTTGTGTCGCATTTGCGACCCTCGCATTTGCGAACCTGGTGTCGCAAATACGATATCAGAGGCCTGTGCCCAGCTCATTTAATGCGCGACTTAGGCCATTTATCTCACTTTTCTTTCACCTCTTGGGCGATTCTTGGAGCTTTTGGAAGAGGGTTTTCACCTAGCAGTTTGATGTAAGTAATTCCAACATAACATGAGTTACATACATAGATTATTGGTAGATTATAACATGTAAATTAGTGAAAACTATGGATTTAGGTGAAAGCCTAGGTGTTTGACAAAAACGAGATTTAACCACGAAATTTGTTATGGAACTTAATAAAATTTATATATTTATGTTCCTAAGATTATGGGTAACGTTTCCATCCGAAAATTTCCAGAATCCGAGCACATGAGCCCGGGGTGAATTTTAGAAATTTTACCATTTTGGATAAGGTAATTTATTTAATAGATAAATTGCGAATCATTTAGCATATATTAATTATTGTGTATAATATTTGGATAGTTTCGGATATTTCGGCGTCGAATCAAGAATTCAACGCGACGTGGTAATCGGAAAGTGAACTTTGAGACGAGGTAAGTCTCTTGCCTAATCTTGTGAGGGGAAAATTACCCCATAGGGATTAAATTAAATAATTATTGCTAATTGAGGGGGCTACGTACGCACCGAGGTGACGAGAGTCCGTACGTAGCTACTATAAATGCTAAAGTCCGGGTAGTTTAGGACTCAAAACATGAATTACTTGTGTAAATTTTATTCCTTTATTAATTAATATTAATTGATATATATGAATATATTGTGAATTGTTAGATAGAGATATTAAAGGATGTAAATCTCATATGCTTGATTTTTTGTTTAAATTAGTTAATTGTTAAAAGAAATTATTCTCCTCCCGAATTTATTTTATAATAAATATACTCCACTTCCGGAGGTACATAAGAAAATGTCCTCCTTTCTTGTGGAGCGGGCCGAACGCCTTGGCAGGATAGATGCATCTATGGATCGTGTCGCACGTCCCTCGACAGTGTACGCGACACTCTGGATCGGGCCGTACGTCCTCGGCAGAAATCATGCTTAATAATAATAATAATCACACGATGCCTTAATAGTTTATTTCAGCTTGCGAAGCTAATTGATAAATTGGAGAATCCTTGGAATTTAATGAATTATTATGCCTGCTTATTAAGGAATTAATTGTTATTCCTGTAAATGAGATTAATTGATAAATTGGAGAATCCTTGGAATTTAATGAATTATTATGCCTGCTTATTAAGGAATTAATTGTTATTCCTGTAAATGAGATTAATTGATAAATTGGAGAATCCTTGGAATTTAATGAATTATTATGCCTGCTTATTAAGGAATTAATTGTTATTCCTGTAAATGAGATTAATTGATAAATTGGAGAATCCTTGGAATTTAATGAATTATTATGCCTGCTTATTAAGGAATTAATTGTTATTCCTGTAAATGAGATTAATTGATAAATTGGAGAATCCTTGGAATTTAATGAATTATTATGCCTGCTTATTAAGGAATTAATTGTTATTCCTGTAAATGAGATTAATTGATAAATTGGAAATTATTTGAATTGAAGGAATTTAATTAATATATTGAGAATTTTTGCAATTGAAAGAATTTAATTACTTCTGCTGGTTAAGTAAATTATTGTTAACTCTATGAATCACGTTGATATAAATATTTCTATTTTCATGATTATTTAATATTATTGACCCATAGTAAGTGTCAAAGTCGGCCATCTCGTCTCTACCTCTTCGAGATTAGGCTTGATACTTACTGGGTACACGCTGTTTTCGTACTCATACAACACTTGCTGCACATTTTATTGTGCAGATACATATATGTCTAGTGGCCTTGTGGGCGCAGAGGTGTGGTTAATAACTGTGGGGACATACGTGAGCTGCATTCTGTATTACGATCCGCAGCCAATAGAGTCTCCTTCAGGGTTATTGTATTTTTCCTGTCTAATTTGTATTCTAGACAGATGTTGTATTTTATTTATAATTCTCTAGTAAATGCTCATGCACTTGTGACACCAGGTTTTGGGAATGGTTGTGAATTGTTTAGAAATTTAGTTGCTAAAAATATTTATCATTTACTCTATGAGTTATATCTTTACTATTTCATTGAAGAAATTTTTATTTCAAAAATACTAAAATGGGTAATTAAGTTAATTGATTAAGGTTGGCTTGCCTGACAGTGGTGTCTGGTGCCATCACGACTCTTTTGGATTTTGGGGTCGTGACACTTGTGTTTATTGTGTAGAGAAGGATTGTACCACGTACTTATATTTGTTTACACTGTTTATTTACCATGCCTCATACACGTTTACTTTCTAATGTACTTAATTTATTTGGACCACTAGTAAGTGTCGATATCGACCCCTCGTCACTACTTATCCGGGGTTAGGCTGGATACTTACTGGGTACGCGTTGATTTACATACTCATGCTACACTTCTGCACTTATTGTGCAGGTATATATTTATGGTGGTCTTTTGGGCGCAAAAGCACATCTATTGCAGGGAATTTATGGTGAGATGAATCTCATACTACAATCCGCAGCATACAGAGTCTCCATCTGAATTATTTACATTTTCTAGTCTAACTTGTATTCCAGACACATTTTGTATTGTTATTGTACCTTCTAATAGATTCTCATGAACTGGTAGACACATTTTGGGGGTGTTCTAGAATTTGCTTATGGATTGTTTTACATTGGTACACTTTTACTTATTATTTTAATTAAATTGTACATAACTACAATTTATGTTAATGCACTGACCTTTCTATCTAAATAAGTTTCACGATTCTGAAAATAATAAAATGTATAGAAAAGTCTCGCAGTTGCTTCCTGAAAAGTCTTGCAGCTGCTTCCTAAAAAGCCTCACAGCTTCTTCCTTTCTTCTATAAATAGCGGAGATTTCAGTTCGTTATGCACATCAGTTTGAAGTTGAATAATATATCAATCTCTCTATACTTGTCTTTGATTTATTTACTTTATAGTTTTTATTTTATAACATGTTATCAACACGAGACTCTGCCATTTTGAGCACTTACTTCGAATTTAATTTCTATTTCAATGTTCATCTCTGATGTAAGGCGACGCTCTTACGTCCGTGGTTAGATCTTGTTCATTCCGAGTATCATAAGGCAAATTATATCCTTGAGGTGGTGATCTTTTCTTCTTGGCAGTAGTAATGTGGATATCACTTATGTCTGCAGTGGCCAAATTTATGTAAAGTAATTTGAGCCTTTTACTTATATTTGGTTTAATATCTTTATCATCACTTGACTGGTTATATGCTACACATACAATACCTATTTTGGTATTTATTTTCATCTTTATTATCTTATTAAAAGATTACAAAGTGGATAACATTATTAAATCCACTTAAACTCCAACAAACTTTGCAAGAAATATACAATCACTTGAAGTGGTTATGTTTAGTATATCTCATTATAACTAAATTTTGTTAACCACCAGAAGTGGTATATGCCTATGACCACCAGAAGTGATAATTAAGTCTTTTATGGTTATAATTGAAGATAAGATAGAGAAATATTCTCTATATGACATGCATGCCTCAATTTGCTCCTGAAGTAGTATAATGGTAAAAATGTTCTAAGACATCACACAATTTGGTGTGATTAATACACGTTCAGATAATTATATTTTCTTTCCCGAAGGATGAGAACTTCTAATAAATATTAATCCATTCCCTGAAGTGAATGTGATAATATTAATAAAGCTCGTAAATATGAACACGCTCTTGTTGTGAATTCATTACAATTCACCTCTAGAAGAGGTAATATGATTGAGAGAATATATACTCAACATTTTGTTTTTTAAATTTGCTCCTGAAGTAGTAAAACAATTAAAATTTCCTCCTGGAGTAGGAAAATATTTTGAAATAATGACTTTCTATGCTTAGACAAAATTATGAGCTATTCAAAGTTATTTTTGAAGAACATTTTCATTCCCTGGAGTGAATGAAGTAATACCACAACTCACCTCCTAAAGAGGTAGAATAACAAAGAATATAAAT
>AWOL01S0022395.1:147946-162335 GCA_000715115.1 Nicotiana otophora | reverse complement strand
TTCTCAATTCTCTTTTCTGCTCTCTTTCAATTGCTCATGACATTGGTTTTCCCGTACGGCACTGACAATCTAGTCTAGCGTACGGAGGGGACCTCAGTTGGCGGACAGCAATCGTACTGACATCGGTTGCTTAGCCTTACGTCGCCCTTCCAAGGAACTTCAGGAAGGCGCCGCGTAACAGTTGGTATGAAGTTTTATCAAATGAACTAAATAACTTCAACATCCATTAGAATGAAGTTTTAGCTTCAACGTGAAACAACTTCACGCTACATTAGCATGAAGTTTTAGCTTTAGCGTGAAACAACTTCATGCTACATTAGAATGAAGTTTTATCTTGTATTTGACTAAAACTTCAGACTTCAACGTGAAACAACTTTATTTTATATCTTTCATGCATTAAATTTGAAGTTTTGAAAAGTTTTTGAAGATCTATAATTGAAAACTTCATGCTATATCCGTCAAATAACTTATTTTAAATTCCGATTGCATTCCGAATTAAATGAGCATTAATTGAATTCCGATTTTATTTTTTAAGTTTAAAACTTAAAAAGCATGACGAATTACGAAAAAAATTGTAGAAACATATACTGAAGATGAATCAGTTTCACAAACTAATTCGAATTCTGAAGATGAATTGCAATACTTACAATGTATTTTCTAAGTTTGAATTCGGAATATGAATCTGGTTTAACTTTCTAGTTTTTTGATAAAGTTGCCGAGAGGAGAGGAGATCTAGGAGGGACGGAGTGATGGAGAAGAACGCGATTAATACGTGATGCATCTTTTATATCTTTTATCAGGGGTATAATTATCTTATTATTACGGATTTTTTGTCAGCTGGCTACCAAATTAATAATTTTTAAAAATAGGGTACAAGTTAAACGGTGGTACAAATATAGGGTACGGCTGCATATATGTAAATTGGCCCAACTTTAGATAGACTAACTTAGGTATGCGCAAAATGATTTGCTAATGAATATACTGTTTAATCTAATCAGTCCAAGTTTAGACATGTTGAAATGGTTATACTTTTACTGGTAGCCTTAGCAATAATCAGGAGAACCAAGAAATACGTTTTATGTGATAAAGATGTCTAAGTTACTTAATTTACTATGTTCTGTTAAATACATCAAAGAAACGTTATGTAGGCGTTTGGACATAAAAATTATAATTTTTAAAAAAAGTAGTATTTGGAATTAAGTTGAAAAATGTTATTTGGAATTTGAAATTATATTTGGACATGCTTTTCAATTAAAAAATATTACAGTTTTGTGAGTAAGAAAACAAAAATTTCTGAAATTTTTTAAAAACTTGCAAAAGTTCATGGACAAACACGTTTTTGAAAACAAACTCAAAAAAAGAAAAGAAATATCTATATATTTCACAAATATTTACTTAAGCAGGTAATGGTTAATGCGTTGTTGTAGTCATCGTGGAGTCAATAATTCTAACAAGGGATTCAAAAGAATGTAAGATTGACATATCTAGAATTTGAAATTGCAATCTCAAAAGTTTTAGCCACCTTTATCGTGACAAATACAATAAACATTCTTACATCAAGATAATTCAATAATTTATATACATACAAAAAAATATTTTAAACCTATTTTCATAAGATTATCAAGGATATAATGAGAAATAAGATTATCTTGTAGAAATTTCAAAAAAGACTTTCTATCTAACTGTATACGGTCGAAATAGATTTCGGCCTTCGCATGTCCGATCGAGTTCGAACGATAGTCGATCGAACTGAAACTTCAAAGATGGAACAAACAAGCCTCGAACCCGAGGGGCCGATCCATATCGAGTTGGACATCGTTTTCGAGCTAGTCTAAATCGAACTATGACACAGAGTAAAACTATCATATTTATGATCCAGAGGCCGACCAACGTTGACCCAGAATCAATTCGAGAGCTCGAGTCAGAATCGAGCTCGAGCCAAGATCGAGAGCTCGAGTTAGAATCGAGCACAAACCAATATCGAAGGCTCAAGGCAAGATCGAGCTCACAGACAAAAGCCGTTGCGATTCCACTAGCGAGAAGCTTGGCAGAAATTGTGAAAAAGCTGATTTATCATGGGTCTTTCACTGAGTATTTTTTATTATGCTTAGAGAAAGGTCCCTCTATTATAAAGGGTATGGTTATTATTCATCAAAGGTAAAGTTTTTCTCAGGCTTACATTGTAATAAAAACGCTATATTCTTCCACATTAAAGAATCGTTCTTTCAAATTTCTTAAATTGATTCTATTTGTTGAGTCCTAAGATTCATTGTTTCTTGCAACCTTACCTATTTCGCATTCTTTGAAATCTATATTTATATTTTTATTTATCCTTACAATTTGTATTAAGTTGTGCCACATATTCTTGGAACTACGTATAAATTCAACTCTATCCATTTTTTGGGTAAACAGTTTGGCGCCCACCGTGGGGCCAAGGATAACAATGGTTATTTGGTACGAATTTGAAAATACACGCCATTGTATTTTGCGCTCGTTTCCGAAAATATCTTGAATTTCGGATTAGCTACGACTAACAATCAATTAAATGGCTTCACCGATCGATAATGGGGATGGTCTTCAAGATGAAAATAACAACTTGACACCCAATACTGAAAGACCATTTGTGAACACCGTTGGAGCTCGAATCGGAGCACCAATTGATATCAATTCGCATGTAGCCATTGAGGCAAACCTACATGCTGAACCCGAGAATACCATCCATGGTGGCACTCGGTCTGCGGCTCGAGATACCCATAACGTCAAGGAAAACGACGTTAGCTTGCGTATGATTTTCGAAATGTTGCACGCCCAACAGGCAGCAATAGCTCAGTTGCAGAGCCAAACCCAGCCACAAAGCAGGCCGGAGCCCAGTCCACCCCGAGAAATCACCCACAGAACGGAACCAGCCATAGTGAAGTCAAATGGGCAAGAATCGGAGACTACTCCCGAAATTGCTGAATTACTCGAGGAACTAACAAAGCGAGTCGAATCCAACGACAAAAAAGTAGAAACTTATAACTCTAGGGTCGATCAGATCCCGGGAGCTCCACAATTAATAAAAGGGTTGGATTCGAAACAATTCGTGCAAAAACCTTTTTCCTCGAGCGCAGCCCCAAAACCAATCCCCAAAACATTCCGTAGGCCCAAAATTTCCAAATATAATGGAACGACCGATCCCAAAAGAGCATGTCACTTCTTACACATGTGCCATCAAGGGAAATGATTTAGAAGACGATGAAATCGAATCTGTGTTGCTAAAAATATTCGGAGAGACTCTCTCGAAGGGGGAAATGATTTGGTATCACAACCTACCGCCAAATTCCATCGACTCGTTCGCCATGTTAGCAGATTCTTTTGTGAAAGCACATACCGGCGCCATAAAAGTCGCAACAAGGAAATCGGACCTCTTCAAGGTAAGACAAAATGATAAAGAGATGCTGAGAGAGATCGTATCTCGTTTTCAAATGGAACGAATGAACTTGCAACCAGTCACAGACGATTGGGCTGTCCAGGCATTCACTCAAGGTTTGAACGAGCGAAATGCGACGGCTTCACGGCGATTAAAGCATAATCTGATCGAATACCCAGCCACCACATGGGCCGACGTGCACAATCGGTAGCAATCTAAAATTAGGGTCTAAGATGATCAATTGGGGTCCGAACCCGCTGTTCGAATGGATACTAATCGGGAACAAGGTCCGATTGGGGATCGATACCAACCGTACGACGGAAGCCACAGAGTCAGTGAATCGAGACATAACCTCAGATAAAATAACAAAAGAAGTGATCGAGGTCAAAGGTCCCGGGGGCTGATAAACAGAAGTAGTTTCGATAGGCCCGCCGGATTTAAGGAAGCACCTCGGTTATCGAAATATAACTTCAGTGTTGATGCACCCGCTATCGTATCGGCTATCAGACGCATCAAAGACACTAAATGGCCTCGACCCATGCAGACCGATCCTGCCCAGAGGAATCCCAATCAAATGTGCGAATATCATGGCACTTATGGCCACAGAACAGAAGATTGCAGGAAACTAAGAGAGGAAGTAGCCCGGTTATTTAACAAAGGGCACCTTCGGGAAATTTTGAGCGATAGGGCGAAGAACCATTTTACAAATAGGGATTTCGGCAAGCAAAACGAACAAGAAGAACTACAGCACGCCATTCACATGATCATTGGCGGCGCCGATACCCCCCAGGGACCAGTGATTAAACGCACTAAAATATCGATTGTGAGAGAAAAGCGATCTCGAACTCAAGATTACACACCCATAGGAACTTTGTCCTTTAATAATGAAGATACAGAAGGAGTCATACAACCTCATAACGATGCACTGGTAATATCCGTACTCATGAATAAAACTAAAGTTAAGCGTGTGTTGATTGATCCAGGTAGCTCGGCCAACATCATCAGATTGAAGGTCGAAGAATAGCTCGGCCTGCAGGACCAAATCGTACCTGCAACCCTGGTTCTAAACGGATTCAATATGGCATGTTAAACCACCAAAGGCAAGATAATTCTACCAATAAACGTGACCGGAACCATCAAGGAAACGAAGTTTCACGTGATCAAAGGCGACATGAGATACAACGCCCTTTTCGGAAGGCCATGGATCCACAACATGAGAGATGTACCTTCGACCCTACACCAGGTCCTCAAATTTCCAACATCGAGAGGAGTCAAAAAAGTGTACGGAGAACAACCAGCCGCAAAAGAAATGTTCGCCATGGAGGAAGCGAAACCAATACCTTCGCCTTCGCCAGTAAAGGGATCGGGCTCAGAAGGGGAACGAGATACCAAATAGCAATCATAGACACCGGCTTCGACCCAGCCAGATAACCAGAAGATCGAAGAAGATGATAATCAGAGGATCCCTCGATCTTTCGTGATTCCCGATGACTCCGACGCCACCAAATCAACAATAGAGGAACTGGAGCAAGTCACACTAATCGAGCACTGGCCCGAACGAAAGGTATACCTAGGAACGGGGTTGAGCCCCGAACTCAGGAAGAAACTTATTCAATTTCTTATCGATAACATTTATTGCTTTGCCTGGTCCCATTTAGCTATAACAGGGATCCCACCGGACATAACGACGCATCGGCTAAGCTTGGACCCTAAGTTCAGACAGGTGAAGCAAAAGAGAAGACCCCAGTCTGAGGTAAAACACACATTCATAAAAGACGAGGTAACAAACCTTCTCAAGATAGGGTCCATTCGGGAGGTTAAATATCCCGAGTGGTTAGCCAATATAGTTATAGTGCCTAAAAAAGGGAACAAACTTAGAATGTGTGTGGACTATAAGGATTTGAACAAAGCATGCCCCAAAGATTCTTTTTCGCTGCCCAACATCGATCGCATGATCGATGCCACGGCCGGTCACGAGATCCTCACTTTTCTCGATGCCTACTCCGGGTATAATCAAATCCAGATGAACCCGGAGGACCGGGAAAAAAACTTTATTTGTCACCAAATATGGAACATATTGTTATAATGTGACGCCCTTCGGGCTAAAAAATGCAAGGACTACTTACCAACGCTTAGTAAATAAAATGTTCGAAGAACAAATAGGTAAATCAATGGAAGATTATATTGATGACATGCTAGTTAAGTCCCTGCGCGCAAAGGACCATCTGACCCATTTGCAGGAAACGTTTGAGATTTTGAGGAAATACAACATGAAGCTCAATCCCGAAAAATGTGCTTTCGGGGTCGGTTCGGGCAAGTTCCTCGGCTTCATGGTGTCAAATCGGGGAATCAAGATTAACCCCGATAAAATCAAGGCTATCGAAGACATCACCATCATGGACAGCGTGAAAGTTGTACAAAGGCTAATAGGACGAATTGCGGCCTTAGGCAGATTCATTTCGAGATCATCAGATCGAAGTCACAAATTTTTCTCCCTGCTCAAAAAGAAGAATGATTTCGCTTGGACCCCGGAATGCCAACAGGTATTAGAGGAACTAAAACAATATTTGTCGAGCCCACCACTACTTCACACCCCAAAAACAGATAAAAAACTTTGCCTATACTTGGCAGTATCAAAAATCGCGGTAAGCGGTGTCCTAGTTCGGGAAGAGCAAGGTATGCAATTTCCTATTTATTATATAAGTCAAACCTTAGGAGAAGCAGAAACTAGATATCCGCACCTAGAAAAATTGGTACTTGCACTGATAAGCGCCTCTAGAAAGTTACGACCGTACTTTCAATGTCACCCCATATGCGTATTAACGACTTACCCACTTCGTAATATTTTGCATAAGCCCAAACTATCGGGCCGATTGGCCAAATGAGTCGTCGAACTCAGTGGGCACGATATCGAATATCAACCCCATATGGCCGTCAAGTCTCAAATTTTAGCAGACTTCGTGGCCGATTTCACGCCAACCCTCGTACCCGAAGTCGAAAAAGAACTCCTGTTGAAATCGGGTACGTGATCGAGAGTATGGACCCTTTTTACAGACGGGGCTTCGAATGTGAAGGGGTCCGGGCTGGGCATAGTTTTAAAGCTACCCACAGGTAACACTATTAGGCAATCTATTAAAACTACTAGGTTGACTAACAACAAGGCCGAGTATGAGGCTATGATTGCAGGTCTCGAGCTAGCAAAAAACTTGGGGGCAGAAGTTATTGAAGCCAAATGTGACTCTTTGTTGGTGGTAAATCAAGTAAACAAAACCTTCGAAGTTTGAGAAGATAGAATGCAAAGGTATTTGGACAAACTACATGTCACTTTGCACCATTTCAAACAATGGACTTTACAGCATGTTCCACGAGAGAAAAATAGCGAGGCTGATGCACTTGCAAATTTGGGATCGTTGGTCGATGAAGGTGAATTGAGCTCGGAGACTATTGTTCAACTCTCGAGATCCGTGATCGAAGAAGGTCACGCCGAGATAAATTCTACAAGCTTAACCTGGGATTGGAGAAATAAGTACATTGAATACTTAAAGAGTGGAAAGCTCCATCGAACCCTAGAGAATCAAGGGCCCTATGGACCAAAGCTGCTCGATTCACGTTGGCTTCAGATGGAACACTATACCGAAGGATATTCGATGGACCATTAGCAGTATGTTTGGGCCCGGGAGATACCGATTACATCCTATGTGAGGTGCACGAGGGCACTTGTGGGAATCACTCCGGTGCAGATCTATTAGTCCGAAAAATAATCAGAGCAGGGTATTATTGGATCGATATAGGCAAAAAGACGCGAAGGAATTTGTTCGAAAATGTGACAAATGTCAAAGATTTGCACCAATGATCCACCAACCCGGAGAGCAACTTCACTCAGTCATATCCCCATGGCCATTCATAAAATGGGGAATGGATATCGTCGGCCCTCTGCTATCGATACCAGGTAAAGCTAAATTCATGTTATTTATGACTGACTATTTCTCTAAATGGGTCGAAGCACAGGCGTTCGAGAAAGTAAGAGAGAGAAGTTATAGACTTCATCTGGGATCATATCGTGTGTCGATTCGGGATACCCGCCGAAATAGTATGTGACAATGGGAAACAATTTATGGGCAGCAAAGTGACGAAATTCTTCGAAGATCACAAAATAAGAAGGATATTATCAACACCGTATCACCCCAGTGGGAACGGACAGGCTGAATCAACGAACAAAACCATCATTCAGAACCTAAAGAAGAGGTTGAACAACGCTAAAGGAATGTGGAGAGAAATCCTACCCGAAGTCCTTTGGGCATATCGAACGACGTCAAAATCCAGTACGGGGGCAACCCCATTCTCCTTAGTATATGGGTCCGAAGCATTGATACCAGTCGAAGTCGGCAAACCCAGTGCCAGATTTTGATACGCAACAGAAGAATCAAATAACGAGGCTATGAACACTAGCCTCGAATTATCGGACGAAAAACGAGAAGCTGTTCTCGTCTAATTGGCCACTCAAAAGCAACGAATCGAAAGATATTATAATCGAAGAACCAAGCTCCGCCATTTCAAGCCCGGGGACTTAGTACTAAGAAAAATAACCCTCAATACCTGAAATCCAAACGAGGAAAAACTAGGACCAAACTGGGAAGGACCATATCAGGTTCTCGAGAACGTTGGAAAGGGATCATACATGCTCGGTAATATAAACGGCAAACAACTATCAAGCAATTGGAATGTGTCACATCTAAAACAATACTACTGCTAAGGTACGACCCCTCTATATTCATTTACATTTCAAAACTGGCCCCTGCAGAAGTCTGATCAGGATCTAAGATGGTTCCTTCGATACGAAGCCATAGATCTGAAAGCACGCGTTGTACTCTTTTTCCCTTAGACCGGTTTTATCCCAAAATGGGTTTTTCGGCAAGGTTTTTAACGAGGCAACCAATGATCGTGTTGCACTTACAATAGTATCCGAGGCCTCTCTACAATCGGCCTCGAATACTGGGGGGCATTAGGCCCTCAAATACATCAAGTTCAGATGCAAAGAAAGTTCTCCTCTTTACCGATATCTTATACGGGTTCCAATAGGAAAAGTTGTAAGAGCCAAATGGTCAAAACGAACCATGCTCATGTAGATTAGCCCGAACCTAGGCGCGAAACATGAACACATGTATAGTGACTTGCAAAGAAAGTTCTCTTTACCGACATCTTATACACAAGAAAAATTCCTCTATTTGGAGATTTATTACGCAAACAGAATTAAGATTAATTCGACCTTTATGCCCACGGGCTACATTACTTCGAGTTTGAATCATTCACTCAACGACTAAGCCTACGGGCTACTTTTATATCGAGTTCGAGCAAGAACTCACTCAAGCATTATGTCTACGGGCTACATTACTTTGAGTTCGAATCATTCACTCGACGATTAAGCCTACGGGCAACTTTTATTTCGAGTTCGAGCAAGCACTCACTCGACCTTTACGCCTACGGGCTACATTACTTCGAGTTCGAATCATTCACTCGACGATTAAGCCTACGGGCAACTTTTATTTCGAGTTCGAGCAAGCACTCACTCGACCTTTACGCCTACGGGCTACATTACTTCGAGTTCGAATCATTCACTCGACGACTAAGCCTACGGGCTACTTTTATTTTCAAGTTCGAGCAAGCACTCACTTGACCTTTACGCCTACAGGCTATATTACTTCGAGTTCGAATCATTCACTCGACGACTAAGCCTACGAGCTACTTTTATTTCAATTTCAAGCGAGCACTCACTCGACCATTACGCCTACGGGCTACATTACTTCGAGTTCGAATCATTCACTTGACTAATAAGCCTACAGGCTACTTTCATTTCGAGTTAGAGCAAGCACTCACTCGACCATTACGCCTACAGGCTAAATTTCTTCGAGTTTGAATCTATTAACTCAACTAGTAAGCCTACGGGCTACTTTTATTTCGAGCTTGAGCAAGCACTCACTCGACCTTTACGCCCACGGGTTACATTACTTCGAGTTCGAATCATTCACTCGACGACTAAGCCTATGGGCTACTTTTATTTTCTAGTTCGAGCAAGCACTCACTCGATCTTTACGCCTACGGGCTACATTACTTCGAGTTCGAATCATTCACTCGACGACTAAGCCTACGGGCTACTTTTATTTCGAGCTCGAGCAAGCACTCACTCAACCTTTATGCCCACGGGCTACATTACTTCGAGTTCAAATCATTCACTCGACGACTAAGCTTATGGGCTACTTTTATTTCGAGTTCGAGCAAGCACTCACTCGACCTTTATGCCTACGGGCTACATTACTTCGAGTTCGAATCATTCATTTGACGACTAAGCCTACGGGCTACTTTTATTTCGAGTTCGAGCAAGTACTCACTCGACCTTTACGCCTACGGGCTACATTACTTCGAGTTCGAATCATTCACTCAACGACTAAGCCTATGGGCTACTTTTATTTCGAGTTCGAGCAAGCACTCACTTGACCATTACACCTACGGGCTACATTACTTCGAGTTCGAATTATTCACTCGACTACTAAGCCTATGGGCTACTTTTATTTCGAGTTCGAGCTAGCACTCACTCGACCTTTACGCCTACGGGCTACATTACTTCGAGTTCGAATCATTCCCTCGACGACTAAGCCTACGGGCTACTTTTATTTCGAGTTCGAGCGAGCACTCACTCGACCATTACGCCTACGGGCTACATTACTTCGAGTTTGAATCATTCACTCGACTAATAAGCCTACATGCTACTTTTATTTCGAGTTAGAGCAAGCACTCACTCGACCATTACGCCTACGGGCTAAATTTCTCCGAATTCGAATCATTAACTCAACTAGTAAGCCTAAGGGCTACATCTCTTCAAGTCTGAAAAAACACTCGATCGATCATAGAGACTATGAAGTTCAAATTTTATTAAGTTATTTAGATCCTTGTGAAAACATTCATAAAGGCGTGAATAAAATCTTCATGAAACAGAAGCAAGTCGTCAGAATTATCAATATACAAAATTATCTACATGGTTGGTTACAACGTAAAAACTAAAGACTAAACTTCTTGTTCATCCTCAGGAGCGGTCTCTTCTTTATCGGGCTCCCCCCCCCCATTCTCAGATCCGCTCTTGCTCCCATTATCATCATCATCGTCATCGGAAACCAGAGCTTCAGCATCGGCTACAAGCTCTTTGGCCCTTTTTATTTTTTCAATGAGATCAAAACCACTAGCATGGATCTCCTCAAGGGTTTCTCTTCGGGATTGGCACTTAGCTAATTCGGCGACCCGATGTGCTCAAATATCGACGGTCTCGGCTGCCTCTCTCTATTGGACCTGGGCAGCTTCAGCATCGGCCCGATAGATGGCCACGAGCGCATCCGTATCAGCCTTTGCCTTTTCGGCATCAGTCTCGGCCTTGGCAAGTACAGAGGCCAACCGAGCCTTAAGCTCCTCTATTCTTCTTGCTTGAACCAAGCCTTTGTCCTTCATTTTTTGGAGTTGGGTTTCGGCCGATGATAACTGGGCTCGAGCAGTTTCTTTTTCTGCAGCAATGTGGTCCATACCTTCTTTCCACTGAAAAGACTCCATTTTTATTACGTCGACCTCCTCACGAAGCTTCCCGACTATCTCGATTTTTTGCTGCAGCTGTGAGACCAAAATGTTAGTCATCGTTCCAGTATCAAGCCCATAGGCTTTCAAAAGTATCATTACCTGCTCAGACAAATCGGTCTGATCTCGGTAAGCCTTGGCCAACTCAGCTCGAAGGTCTTTTATTTCCTCTTCTCTCTGCCCTAATAGAAGTCTTAGGGAGTTCCTCTCATCAGTAACCCATTGAAGGTCGGCCTCGTATCGACGCAACTCGTTTTGAGACCGAGAACATGCTTCTCAATGAACTGCCGCTGCCTACAAAGAAACAAGAAACAAAGTTAACGAAAAGTAAACATAAAGGTAGTACCGGCAGAATAATTTAAAAAAAAAAACTTACCTGATTCAAAGCCTGCCGCACCCCGTGAAAAAGATCCTATTCATCACCAGTACCAGCAATGTCCTCGATACCGGTAAACAGGTCACGAAAGGGATTCTCTCCATCGTGAGGCCTGTCTAGATCGAGGGCCCCTAGAGCTTGGGCTTCTCGAATCACCCCAGCAGAAAAAGCGGGAAAGGTAGGCGAATCTTCGATTGCTGTCGCCCCAAATGAATCACCTGGAGCATTCTCTTCGGTTCGAAGGGATCCGAGGGCCCCTTCAGTCATATCCTTTTCCCGTTGGCTCCGATGAGATGTGTCTTCGATCTCCGATAATTCGGGGACTATACCCGAATCTTTCTCCGGTATATCCTCAGTTCGAGGCAGAATCTCGTGAAGCATCATCGATCCAGCTGTCGATGGGGCATCGGTGGTTCTCTTCGTTCGGGCCGCCAGCGCAGACCCATCATTTTCTTCTTTTTCTTCATCTTCATCCCTTAAACGTAGAACTGATTCCACGGTCAAAGGAATGGCATTCTTGTTCGGCTTACGAGCCGTCCTCTTCTTCGATTTTGGGTCTTCGGGAATGGGGGCTCTTTTCCTTTTGTTTTCCTTCACCGATTTTGGGACAGAGGCCAAGATTTCTTCCTCGTTGGACAAAGGCCTCAAAACCGCGTCTTTACCCAAACCTGCATATGGAAAATCTTAATAAAATATTTGAAAACCACCTCGTTCGAATTATCAAAGAGTACGAGAAAGGGGCTTACCATGATTTTTTGCCTCCCACCGACCCTTTGACAAATCACGCCATGAGCGCTCGGTGTATGTGGAGGTCGAAACAAGAGCTCGTGCCCAATTCTTGAGATAGGGAACTGCTCGGGGCATCCAGGGAACCGCTATATCACAAAAGGGGGAATGTCTATGAGAAAAGAAATGAAAGAACAAAGTAGAAGTAACATCATGATCACACTTACGTTTCATATTCTACTCCTCGGGAAAGGGCATCTTTTCAGCCGGAATCAGGTCCGAAGTCCTCACTCGAACGAACCTGCCCATCCAACCCCGATCCTTGTCCTCGTCAATGCTCGAGAACAGAGCCTTGCTAGCCCGACACTGAAGTTTTATTAACCCTCATCGAAAAAGTCGACGACGATACAATCGGATAAGATGGTTGAGGGTGAACGGCATCCCCTCGATTTTGCTCATAAAATATCGGATCAGGATAACGATCCGCAACAAAACCTGGCCTAGGGTTACCTGTTATTGACGACACACACGCCCCGGGAACACACTCCTCAGGCCGTGGTTCTGCCGGTGTCTCATCGGTGGCACACTGTGAAAATGAAGCTTTCTCTTTCTGAGGAATCGTTTGTGATGTTTTTGCCATTTTCAAGTTCAAAAGTGAGGAATAGAAGAAAGTGACAAAGATTTGGTAGAATTGAAAAGGGGTTTTTGGGAAATCACAGGCTTGCGAGTAAATCAAAAAATACGAAAAGGGACTTGGAAAGTTTGGAAGATTGAAGATGTAAAAGTGTTAAATGGAAAGAGGAAGGGTTATTTATAGGCTTAAGCGATGGCGGTTCAGTATCAGCGGTGACCGACCACCATCTGACATACATTAAATGCCTTGAAAGACTAAACCGAAGGGACAGCTATCACATGCATCATGATCGAGCCCGATGGGGACATCAGGTTATAATCCGATCGAGCCGTTAAAAAATCATATCGTTTATCACCACAATTCTTCCTGAAAAATGAGGGAACTATCTGTATACGGTCGAAATAGATTTCGGCCTTCGCACGTCCTATCGAGTTCGAACGATAGTCGATCGAACTGAGACTTCAAAGATAGAACAAACAAGCCTCGAACCGAGGGACCGATCCATGTCGAGTTGGACATCGTTTTCGAGCTTTAGTCTAAATCGAACTATGACACAGAATAAAACTATCATGTTTATGATCCAGAGGCCGACCAACATTGACCCCGAATCAATTCGAGAGCTCGAGTCAGAATCGAGCTCGAGCCAAGATCGAGAGCTCGAGTTAGAATCGAGCTCAAACCAATATCGAAGGCTCAAGGCAAGATCGAGCTCACAGACAAAAGCCGTTGCGATCCCACTAGCGAGAATCTTGGCAGAAATTACGGAAAAGCTGATTTATCATGGGTCTTCCACTGAGTATTCTTTACTATGCTTAGAGCAAGGTCCCTCTATTACAAAGGGCATGGTTATTATTCATCAAAGGTAAAGTTTTTCTCAGGCTTACATTGTAATAAAAACGCTATATTCTTCCATAGTAAAGANAAGGTCCCTCTATTATAAAGGGTATGGTTATTATTCATCAAAGGTAAAGTTTTTCTCAGGCTTACATTGTAATAAAAACGCTATATTCTTCCACATTAAAGAATCGTTCTTTCAGATTTCTTAAATTGATTCTATTTGTTGAGTCCTAAGATTCATTGTTTCTTGCAACCTTACCTATTTCGCATTCTTTGCAATCTATATTTATATTTCTATTTATCCTTATAATTTGTATTAAGTTACGCCACATACCCTTTGAACTACGTATAAATTCAACTCTATCCATTTTTCGGGTAAACACTAACAATTTTTTACATATTTACTTTGTGCACAAACCAAAAATCAAGAGTTCCCTCTAAAGGTTACCTTGTGGGACTTGGAAGACACATGGTGAAGTAAACTATTGACATATTGTAAGTTAGCTTTGTCCTAACTCCTAACACTCTATTTCTCACGTCATCTTGACAACTTTTTAGGCTTGTTTTTTATGCAAGTGTTTACGTAGCACTCGACTTCTCCACCCCTTGTTTTCTCTCTTGAATTTTTTGTGTCCTTTCTTTGTCACCATTTTCTTTTGCCGTGTCCCGTACTTGCGGTCAGTAGTAAATCAAAATTTTTATTATGGGGTATCACATTTTTAAGAAATAAGTATACGAAAAAGTTAAGGGGATTAATCAACACACAATATATATATATATATATATATATATA
>AWOL01S0022395.1:135293-147130 GCA_000715115.1 Nicotiana otophora | reverse complement strand
TATATATATATATATATATATAATAATTTTTACCTATTTAAACAGTATATTTTTGACGTACGACAACCCTTGGAGCTATGTTGCTCCACACTGCTCGTCGTCGGGCCCGATTAAGTCAGAATTCGTGCAGAAAAATCCTACATTGAAAGTAAAGTGCTTCCTAACAAAGGGTCTTTATCTTCCGGGCTCAAATTTGACACATCTTATTAAGAAAAAAAAAAGGAGTAGTATTAGATATATGGACCAATTTTCAAATTGGTCACCGTCTTCTTTCTTTGCTCATGTTTTTACGTTTTTTCCACATTAGCTTTCTTTTGTATTCTTCATTCTTTGTTGTAAACAATATAAATAGGATATGTTTTTACGTTTTTTCCACATTAGCTTTCTTTTTTATTCTTCCTTCTTTGTTGTAAACAATATAAATAGGATGAGAATTGCCTATTTCATCTGTATCGTATAAACAGATTTAAGGGTCTTTAAAAGGTAATCAGTTAATGCTAGCATTTAACAATTGATAGAAAAAAATTTAGTTACATGAGTTTATTAATTGTTACCATTAATGTTTCTCCGTTATATTACGGCAATTCTATCTTTCCACTTAATTATTTTACTTTTTGTCCTTTTTCTTCTTTGATCCTTTTCATCTCCATTTTCTTCAATTTCAGGTCCATCTAATAATTATTTTTCTTATTCTAGCAACTCTTTTACTCTATTTCTTTCCCATTTTTTCCCCTCTTTTCATGTTCAATGACTTTTATTTCTTGTACTATCAAGAATTTACTTCTAGCTTACTCTAACAATTGTAGAGTGATAGCAAGTGAAAGTGGTGGAAATTAGATTTTTATTCTCTTTGTCAACTCTAATTAATCTTAAATTTATTCTTATCCAATTCTGGAATAAAAGTCTCTGAGATTATATGAATCTTCAAACACTAGCATTATTTATAGTAAAGACTAGTGAATATTTATCACTAGTTGCTTATTGATTTAGAGTTGAAAAAACAAAGAGAAATCCGTTTTCTTGTTTTTGTGGTGATATATAAAAATGTCACCTTTTTCACTTGATTTCTTGTCAACAAGAAGATCAAATCTTCAGAGTTTCCTTCAATCTGTGACACCCATTGTCCCTTCCAAACCTCTACCAAGGGTAACTATCCTTTTTTTTTTCTTTTTTTTTTTTTGTAATAAATCTTTGTGCTTTAGTTTTGGAATTAATTCTCTCATTCTCAAATTGATTTTTAGTTTGTTGAAGCCATTTTATCCATACAGTTCCCCAGAATTGTTTGACATCAAAAACTTGTTTTGACTACTTGTGTTTTTCTGTTTCTACTGTATTCATAGAGACATATGATTTGTCCAGAAATTCAATTTTATTTTTATTTTATTTTTAAATCTGAAAAAGATTATACATAGACGTTTTTTTCCCAAAATTCAGTTTGAATTGAACATTTTCTTAATTAGTTTCTTCTCCTTCTGTAGTCTGGTGAATTAATCAATGCTACAATCTCTGATCAACAGCTTGTTTCCTATCAAAACTTCAGTCTTTTTATTTTAATTTCTAATTTCTAAATTTGCAGAATGGTCTCAGATTATTTTCCTATTACGGCCACATTCTTCTTAAATTTTTCCAAATTTGTGTCTTTATTTATTTATTTATTTATTGAGGAAAATACATTGGGATGACATGATTTGAACCGGTAACGTAACATTTTTTGTCGAAAACAAATGTGCCACCACATATATCCTTTTCAATTGATCTGCAATAGTGTCATTGTGGAAAATTCGTGTCTAGTTTTCTTTTAAAGTCGTTAATTTTTTCATTTTCTCGTAGTTTCTACGATATTCTTTTTTTTTCTTCTTATTTAATTTCATTTTTATTAACTTCTTTTTTGTGCTAAATATTTTAGGGTAACATGGATGATCAAAGTAGCACGTGGAATTCAAATGGTGATGAATATTTCACACTTGGAGATTTGTGGGATTGCTATGAAGAATGGAGTGCATATGGTGTTGGTGCTCCTATTTGTTTGAAAGATCAAGATAATGAGACTGTTGTTCAATATTATGCTCCTTATTTGTCTGCAATCCAGATTTACACAATCAGATCACCTTCTGCACTGAGGTATGGTTAGAAATACGTTTATTTCTCTATTTCTATTTTCCTTTTTGAGGCAAATATAAAGTCTTATATTTATCGTTTAATTTAAGGAATTAGGTGAATTATAGCGATAAAATTTTGGATATCAAATTAGATTTAAGGTCAAGTCAATATTAAGGTCAGTCTGGTGCACTAATCTCCCGCTATGCTTGGGGTCCGGGAAAAAGTCGGACCACAAGGGTCTATTGTACGCAGTCTTACCTTGCATTTCTGCAAGAGGTTGTGCCACAAAAAGGGCAGCTCGATGCATTAAGCTCCCGCTATGCGCGGGTCCCTGAAAAAGGTGGGACTACAAGGGTCTATTGTACGCAGTCTTACCCTGCATTTTTGCAAGAGAATGTTTCCACGGCTCGAACTCATGACCTCCTGATTATATGACAGCAACTTTATCGGTTAATCCAAGGCTCCCCTTCAAGCTCAAGTCGATATTATTTATATCAAAACCATGGGTATAATATATCTCATATAGAAGATGAGATTAATTATTCAGGTTTTAATCCTGGTTATATCCCGGACTTAAACCAAACACTAACATATTTGGATGACTAACACGTTATTACTCTCTTATAGTTTTAAGACTTTATTTCAAGTCCCTAATGAAAGTCCTTTTTTTTTTTTTTGCAATTTGCTTCATACCCCTTTTTTTATTTATTTGTCCCCTCTTAACTCAACAGAAATCATGAGTTTGTTGAATTGTACCCCTAGACTCCCTTTTGTGTACTTTTGGACCCTATTTTTTAATAGATGTATAGATATTTTTCGATCTCTCAATTTTAATTATAATTAACAACAATTATGAAGGGTATATATAACTCCTAAGAAAAATTGTTAGACAATAAATATTACTAGTGTTTATATGTGTTACGGATAGATATAATTTGCACTATCGACTTTGATCTCTTCTTTCACCATAGTCTGAAATTCTAATATATTTAAAAAGTCAAAATTTCGATTTCATCTTTATGCTATCGTATTTATCATATAAGATTTTTATAAATCGTTCTTAAGTAAATTCTTACAATATCTGTCCGCCCTTTGATAATATACAACTTGCATCTTCTTTTACATTTTTTGGTCCTTTTCCATTGGGTACCATCCCTCTTGGCCACTATCATTTCTTCGATTTCTAGATCTTACGACACTATTCATCTTATCAAAACAAATATCTTTAAAAAGCATAGCGAGTATGAGGGTTGCGGTATTTAATATTTGTGAGATTTTAGATATTAATGTTTAAATAAATTTTATATATTTAAAACTAAAGAAAAATCTTATAGACTATAAATTTTATTTGATATATTTAGAATGTTTAAAAAAGTGTAAAAAAGTTGTTTGATTTTCAAAATAATACTGTCCTTCTTGCAGTGGAGAAAGAATCATAGATAAAATGAATTTTAAATTTTTTTCGCAAGCAATATAAAAGATTATTACACTGTTTATGTGCTTTTACCAGCAATAACAAGTCATTTACCATGTTTAAAGGTTATTAATCCAGTATTCTTATGGAAATTATATTCAATGAACTTTTAAGTTATCTGATAGCGTGAAAAGAGTTTATAAGTCAATTTAGAAAAGTTAAATTAAACTCTAGATAAATAGAGGCAAGGTGACAATAGAGAAAAGTAATGAAAGAAAAGTTGAAAGGGGGGAAAGAAGGGCATCGAGGATACTGAGATTAGAAGGTTAATGTGAAAAGGAAAAACTGTTATTTATTTATCTATGTCTAGATCTATAATGCAGTATTGTCTTGAATTGTATGAATCGTCTCATCTAAGAAATTAAACTATTGAAGACGATACACTTGTATAATTATTTTTAGGTCTGCAGGTAATTGAAGTAAAGAATAAATTACTTTGTGACTATCCAAAATTTTCACTTAAAGGAGGACAAAGTGATTTTCATTCTTACTCTAATCCAATCCTTAGCAGTTTTTTGACATCAGTCTCTTCTCGCATCCGCTTTTATGTTTTACTTTAATAGTAGGGTTAGACAAAGTGGGTTGCTCTGATGGTAAGCACCCTCCACTTCCAACCAAGAGGTTGTGAGTTCGAGTCACCCCAAGAGCAAGGTGGGGAGTTCTTGGAGGGAAGGATGCCGAGTTTCTATTGGAAACAGCCTCTCTACCCCAAGGTAGGGGTAAGGTCTGCGTACACACTACCTTCCCCAGACCTCACTAGTGGGATTATACTGGGTTGTTGTTGTTGTTGTTTAATAGTAGGGTTAAACACTTTTGATCCTTCAGTTATTGGTAAATTCTGGTTTTAGTCCTTGCAAAATATCTGACTGAGCACATTCAACCTTCAATAAATTGCAATATGCACTTTTGATCTCTTTGCTTGTGAATAATCAAATATTATTATGATGGTTCCACCACTTAATTACTTACACACATGTTATGTTAAGTTTATAGTGTTACTTCATATTTGACGGTAATATAGTTCTAAAACTAATCCAAATATAATATATTTCTACATAAACAGACAAAAAACACATATTTTAATTAATTTAAGGTTAAACACGCTGAGTCATATATCACAAGGACCAAAATTTGAATTTATCAATAACGGAAGAACCAAAAGTTATGACTATTATTATTATTATCAATAATAATAACTATAGCAAATTTTGAAAAAAGTTACTCTCTCCGTGGCATACTATCCCTTTTAATTTGTCGAAAATAAATGACATATTTCCTTATATAAAAATAATTTAACTTTATATTTTTATTTTATTCTTAATGAGATAACTTATATCTAGACAAATATTTATGATTTTTTTTATATCACAAATTTCAAAAATCTTCTTTTCTTTTTAAAAATTTGAGTCAGACTTAATACCGTCTCATAAATTGGGACCGAGGGAGTATTTGATGATCTATTTTACTTCTGTAGAAATTCATCTGGAGATGAAGTAGATGGCACTGATTTTGAGGTGGAATCTTGGAGTGATGCAAGTGACAGTACGGACAAGCTCTCAAGGTCTTTAAGTAATAACTCCATTTCTGTAGATTCATGTGTTGAGGTGGAGGTTTCAAGAGAACGTTTGGGCTATCTCTATTTTCAGTATTCTGAGACATGCACTCCTTATTGGAGAATTCCCTTTGCAGACAAGGTACATAAACTTGATGCTCTAACTACTGTTGCAATTTCAAATCAATAATTCTAAAATTGATTATTTATGTTGGTTGCACAATTATTCTATCGTATAAAATTATAAATATTAACGTTTTGAAGAAATAAACCTCCTTAATCAGGTGGCGTGAGCATATGTTTTATAGTTAAAATGGATTGGTCATATTCTAGGGGAGATAAGGTCTAAAAGTGCGATAGCTTCATAGATGATTATTCAACACTATAGAGGATTTTCGTAATTGAAGCAGAATCCTGCTTCTGGTTAAATACATTGAAATTTCTGTTATTCCAAAAATTCCAAAGCAACATAGGACTATATGAGTATAAATTTGATATTTCACAGCTTTGTTATGGCACGAAAAGTTTATTAATTCCCAGTTACAAGCTAATATAGTTTTGGCTGCTGTAGATTTTCAAATTATCTCAGAATTATCCTGGACTCGCTACACTAAAGAGCACTGACTTGTCTGCTGCAAGTTGGATGGCTGTTGTTTGGTAAATATTTTTCTTCTTATTCTTATGTTTTTGCTTTGATATAGCTCTAGTGAAAGATGACTGAGAAATGTTTTCTTTGTCATGTTTCTTTATTTATTTATTTATTTATTTATGTACACATATAAGTTTTTTGCTTTGCGTCATTGTTAGGTATCCAATTTACCATGTTCCAATGAAACGAATTGTTAAAAATGTTTCCGCAAGCTTTCTTACTTACCACACATTGTCATCATCTTTCCAAGGTATGTACTCTCTGCATTACTCTTCATTCATTCCTTTTTTTTAGTGAGGGTTTTCGCTCGAGTCATCTTGTGTGCACCTTTATATTTCATCAAATACTTAATATCTCCCCCAACACAAATATTGAATAACCTAATCATCATGACTTAGATGGATGGGAAAAATCACTTAACATTTTCATGACAATTAATGTAGTTAATTATAGTTAAAGTTCCTAAAGTAATTTTTCTACAAATTTATAAACGATAAGCTTATTAAATACTCCTTCCGTCTCATATTATCTGTCATGATTCTCTTGTACACGCCTTTTAAGAAAAATTAATTAGGATGGATTTTTGACTACTTTACCCTTATTTATGTCTTAATATTTAATCTTTTTTCATTGGTATTTGAACAAAATTAGGTGTTTGTCTTCAAGGATAATTATTACCAAGGGTAAAAAAGTAAAAAGATATTAATATTGTCTTGAACTTATAAAATGACAAATAATTTGAAACAACTATTTTTAGTAACCACGACAGATAATATGAGACGGAGGAAGAAACATGTAGCTATCTTTAGGTGCACCTACCTGACTAAGTCCTTTGCTTTTTGTTTCAGATGCTGTAGAAGAGAATTTTGATAGCGGGATTCGTCTTAGTCCATTTGGATTAGCTGCATACAGGATGCAAAATGATATATGGATAAATTCTGATGCACAAGATTATGAAAAACTAAATGATCTTCAGAATGCTGCAGATTCATGGCTGAAGCAGCTTTCCTTTCACCACCATGACTACAATTTCTTCACTTCACATAATAACATAGAGCTTGGTTTCTCATTTTGAACTCATTTACAGCCTAGATCATGTTATGTTTATTATCTTGTTTTCTTAAAGAAACTGAAATTGATGTACCCTCCCTTCCATTTATCTGGTTTTCTCCAACAAACTGTAAGAGTTATTTTGTCCAAGAAACTAAAATTGCTGTACCCTCTTTCTATTTATATGAAAATACCTTTAGATGGCAGAAAATTGTTAGATAATGTAAGACCATATTTCCCTTTATGATAGAATTTCAGCTTTATTATTATTAATAAATCATTTGAAATGTTTAATAAATATCTCAGGGGTCGTTTGAAATGCTTAATTATCCCGGGATTGTTATCCACCCTCCCATAGGGAGAAAAATAACACTACAATCCCGAAATTAGTTATACGCTATTTTATCCCAACCAAATTTGGGATAAACTCATCTCAAATATAATCCCGGGATTAATTATCCCTTATCCCTCGTAACAAACGAGCATGCTACTCTATCCACTGTGTGTAGATGCTACAGATTTTTCTCTTTGACATGCACCTTTGGTCCAAGGGCCTGAATTCAACCAACCAATTTCTAAATCTGTGCTTTGCTTGTCACAGCAAACTAAGTTGCCGCACGTTTCATATGTTTGATTGTCAATCCACAACCATATTTTCCATATTTTCCTAGTTCAATCTTATTTCCGAATTTCCTTCCATACTCAAAAATATAAGTTTTTGTTGCCACTTGTCTCCCTAGGTAGATTTTACTCGCTAAAGCTTATAACCTAATCGTATCAGTGAATTCTCTCATACGATAGACGTCAGTTCAATTCTCACTACCCCTTTCCCCTTATGTAAAAAAAAATATTTAAAATACAGTTTACTCTCTGCTCACTTCTCTCTATCTCGTAATCTTCCCTTCCCCGTGCTCACCCCTTCAATTCCTTCAGCCAAACTACAAATATCTCGAAATTAGTGGAAAGTGAAACCAAGAAAGATTAGAGATTAATTGGTATTATCATCAGTAGCTAAAAGCCTAAAAACAAAAGGCTGAAAAACATGGATGTTTCAATCCCAAAAGGAACCTTCACGATTGAGCTAAACCTTCAAGCCACAATCCATCATGAACTTGAGCAACTTATGGCTCAGATGTCGAGCTAAAACTAGCATTGCAAATCCGCTCTTCACCTTCCACCCTCAATCTCTCGTATATGCCTTTTATCTCTACCTTTTCTATCTTAAAGCCAAACTACAAACATTTTGAAAATGGTAGCAAGTAGACCAAGAAAGGCATGTAAAGGGGCGCTGGCTTTTGACTAATAACATATCAAAAGGGCCTTAGAAAATGTAACAGGCTGCTACTCTAGATAGATCAGTTGGTGTTATCATCAACCCTAACTAAAACAAAAGGATTAACAAGCACCGTGCTTCAATTCCAACAAAAGAAACTTTTCACAATGTTTAAATTCAAAGAGCAACTTCTAACTAACTGAGGTGTTGAACAATCAAAAGGCGGCACATTTGAATATTGACATATCAAAAACAAAAACTGACTTCGCTATGAGAAAACAGTACACATCACAGACTATTGATGCTAAACTTGAAATATCCTAGTCTACAAACTAAAGTCATATTTCTATTTCAAAGATTGTAAATAAAGGTTCTTTTCACCGTTTTCTGTTGGTACAAAAGTAGCAATTTAATAGAAATAAGTGGCATATCTTTCTACATATAAAGAAGAAAGAGTCTATGTTTTTAGCATAATGATATTAAACAAAAGGCATAATGAATAACATACTTTCAAGGTCCACACGTAGGAATCCTGTATTATTATTTGATTTCATGACCACAAGAAATTTAGAACAGGCTGAACTATACTAAGTTTCCCACAGATATTGAGGCCTAAGTTTCTCTCCGATGATAATCTACACCCACATTTTTAGACAGGTCATTCTTTTTGAGTTTGCAAAAGTTGGATCAACCAAGTTTGTGTGTGTATACATGTATAGTCACTAAAGCTCCACTGTCCTTCAATCTAACCCAGAGTACTACCATATCACTTAGTAGAACTTGATGGTCACTGAGAATAACAAATGCCATAACTAAAAACAACGGACATGTAAGATACAAAAGGAAGAAAAGGAGGTACAAAATGGATTAGGTTTCATCTGCAAATAGCAACTCAGAACAACACTTCTGTGCTTTATGAATTATACTACATGCCGTTTTCATCATTCTTTTTAGATAGAGCGTCAAACTTCTACAGAATGTGCATGCAGTTTTCATCATTCTTCCTTGACCCAAAACTCAACAGCAGAATGAAATTCAGAAACCCCAGCAACTCATACCAGTCAGAAAACAATCTAAACTCTAAAAGATATTCCACTCACTCTGTCACTCAGCACCTTTCACTCTTAATATCATCATTAGACTACAACCCTAATAGACATATAACTTCCTATTTTTCACAGCCATAAAACTGCACTAATGAAAACCTCTAAACCTAACTCTATTTTGCTTAGAATAAGAAAAAAGAACCAGACAACTTTTTCTATAAGATAAATTATCTTGTATTATGACATCACAAAGCTCGAAGAAGAACTACATGTGAAACAGAAAGCTTAATACCACATCCCTTTTGAGATAGATTAACGGACCGACAACTTTTATTTTTCTGTATCACTACCCAAACCATGTTCGGTTATTTGATTGAAAGGTAAAACAAATGTATACTTCTATGCTTTGTGCGTGTGGATCCATTTTGATATGTCGCTTCTCAGAAACTTGAAAGCTACCGATTACTCTATTTTCTGCCATACACAGTCTTTCTAATGCCCAAGCAATCTTCATTATCACTAAGTAGCTCAAATTTGGTACTGCAATTATAAGGAGCCTCCTCAATCTCACTTCTAAACTTGCGAGCTAAAATTGCTCATTTACAGTCAATTTCATGCCCAAGAATTCTTCATTATCAGTAGGTCAGCTCAATTTGCACTTCAGAAAACAGACTCCTCAATCTCACTTCTCGTACGCCAATGTAGAAAGTAGAATTAAGAGGTTTATTTTTCTTGGATTCCTGGGAAGAATCTATGAGACATGTAAATTTCCTGCCGAAACAACATGGAATTGTGAACCGTGTTTATAAACTCAACATAAATTGGCAAGTATTACGCTGGCTGACAGCTTACTGCAAACCCTCCTCCTCTATCCAGGCTTGGGACCCGCCATGTGAGCAACATATAATATGTCTGATTGTAGCAGGCTTTAGCTAGAATCGGACAATTAGTTTCATTTTCGACATTAGATTGTTTGACTATACCGTATCCCATTCCATACAAAAGAATGATGAAAGGACAATTTTCCGCAAAGAATTAAAGCAAAAGCTCAACTGCTTCAAAAAGGGAAAATAAAATCACATGAGCACCCAGGATTTCAGAGAAACATATTTCTTTGCACTAATAATAACTAAATATTACCGAACAAGTTCAAGCAGAACAACAACCAGGCTTATGAAAACAGATTCAAGGGCACAAAATTAACAAAGAGATGATAAAATTTCACTAGGTTTGAGATTTAGGTTTACAAATAGGAAAAGGAGGCAACCGCAGCAGAGCTTCCTCTGTCTCAATTGGGTCTGATCTCAGTATCTACACATAAAACAAACAAAAAATAATGCTGCCATTCATTAATTAACCCAAATAATCAGAGAAAATGGTGAATGCAATTGATAACCATATCTGAAGGAGAGAACGCTTACTGGATCTTGAAGAAGTGGCTTTGAGTCATCTTTAGCGGGTCTGAAAAGGGGTTTTGTTACCTTCTTCACTTCACTATCGCCGTTCTTGTTACTGATATGGATGCTTTCGCTTGGCTTCATCTCCTTTACTTTTTGCCTAAGGGTTTTTTTCTTTCACTTTCCCCTCTTCTAAATTCCAAAGTGTAAAATTACAACCGAAGTGGGAAATTTTAGTAAGGACATAAAAAAATATGAGATCTAAAAAAAGGTACTAATTTTTAAAGTTAAATTGAAAGAATATATTAAAAATTTAAAATTTTGTTTGGATATATTTTTTAAAAAATATTATATTTTTGTAAGAGAAAAATATTATTTACTTAAAAAATAAGTAAAAATTACTTTTGCAAATTTGAAACTTGTCTTCAAAAATTTTTGAAACTCATCTTCAAAATTTTAATTTAAATGTTTAAAGATGAGTTTCGGAAAAAGGACAAAATATTATAGGCAAATGGGTGCGCTCAAGTGTTAGTTTTTGTCCCCAAAAAACCTACTTTGGAGAAGATTTAAAAACTGAGAAAAATCTTGACCTTTGTTGGAAAACATTTTTTTGCAAAAAGAATAACTAAAATATTTTCAAAAAAATTTTCTAAATCTTGAACCAAAAATGAGTAATTTGGGGTTGATAATATTTTGTAGGGTGGAGTAGCAACGGGAGCATAAGAAGCTTTCAAGCTAAAAAGTGGGAAAAATTTACCCTTGTACTTTGTGAGAAGGACAAACTTTGCTATTCGTTAGAAGTTTGACTCATTTATGCTTTTATCGATACCATTTTTGCTTGAAACTGTCGTTAGTCACTAACTAACCAATAGTATTACATAGGAAGTCCAAATTTGATCTTGTAATTTGCAAGATGTCTAATTTTATCCTTGGCAAAGTGGATTACACAAAGAATCCACTCAAATTTCACTTTATATCCCATCTTCCGCTTTAACCACAATTCTACCATCAACCACTGGGGCCGGTTATCGGACGGATTGGGCGGTTAAATACTCTTAACGGTTTGGCTTAACGGTTATCGGTTTTTAAATGTATTAATCCGCTAGCCACCCGATAAGATATCGGGCGGATTGGGATCGGTTTAGCTCTTATCGGGCGGTTATTGGGCGGTTTATCGGTTTGACAAGGTGTGTTGCTCTGATGGTAAGCACCCTCCACTTCCAACCAAGAGGTTGTGAGTTCGAGTCACCCCAAGAGCAAGGTGGGGAGTTCTTGGAGGGAAGGATGCTGAGGGTC
>AWOL01S0022395.1:109337-135031 GCA_000715115.1 Nicotiana otophora | reverse complement strand
TAGGGCTGCTTATCGGGCGGATTGGGCGGTTAAATACTCTTAACGGTTTGGCTTAACGGTTATCGGTTTTTAAATGTATTAATCCGCTAGCCACCCGATAAGATATCGGGCGGATTGGGATCGGTTTAGCTCTTATCGGGCGGTTATTGGGCGGTTTATCGGTTTGACAAGGTGTGTTGCTCTGATGGTAAGCACCCTCCACTTCCAACCAAGAGGTTGTGAGTTCGAGTCACCCCAAGAGCAAGGTGGGGAGTTCTTGGAGGGAAGGATGCTGAGGGTCATTTGGAAACAGCCTCTCTACCCTAGGGTAGGGGTAAGGTCTGCGTACACACTACCCTCCCCAGACCCCACTAGTGGGATTATACTGGGTTGTTGTTGTTGTTGTTGTTATCGGCCTAATTCAATATATATTGCATGCATTAATTGTTTGCTGACCGCCTAGCATACAAATTCAGAATAGGAAATTATACATTGAGTCCAGACATACATGTCTATTAACGCCTACATAAGAATGATGTAGGGTGTCATGTGTTGTAGAGTGAAAAAAGTTGTGACACAACACTGTTATTCTTCTATTAAACATAGACAACAAGCATTAGTTTAAAAAAACAAAAGCAGAGGTGAACCATAGACAGCAGCTTAAACAATCTTGTTGTAGGGTGGGAGAATAAATAAAGCTAAAAAATAAGAACGAGATAGAGTACTCGAAGAAGTGGAAGGGTTTTTGATATTTAATATATATATATATATATATATTCTTAACGGGTTAACGGATTATCCGTTAAGAAAATTAAATAATCCGCCCCCAAACCGATAAGCCGTTAATAAAAAAATTTTAATCCGTTCCCCGTCCGTTAAACCGTTAACCCGATACCAATAAGCCATTAAGCTTCGGTTTCAGTTCGGTTTTCGATTTCGGTTCGGTTTTGAACACCCCTATCAACCACTGTATCTAATCTAACCGTCTCTCAACCAGTTTGTCTTTACAATCCACTACTTCAATTTTGTCACCTCCAATCAGTCGTTAGCGACGATTTACCGGGGTGAAGCTATGGTCTCGCCTAAAAATTATACTACGTATAAGATAAAATATTACATATTATTGATTAAAAATAAACTTTGAACACCTTTGCATAGTGATAAAATTCAAGTTCCTTCCATGAATTCGAACGAAATCAAAACAGAGATGAAAGTTCTAGAAGAATGGGAAGAGAGATAAATATCTGAATTCTACGCTCAGTTATATAAAATGATACATGATTCAGTTATTTACAATCAGCCCCCACTATATATAACTCAGGGGCAAAATAGTAAAAGATAAATAATTAAACCCGCCTAACTGGGCATGTCCTCTAACGCAGTGTTGGGCCTGGCTCAGGTGTAAAATATAGTGGCCCAACACCCCACCCCCACCCCCAAGTTGAAAGTGGGGCCGGAGGAACCCACTCCCAACTTGGACAATTGTTGCAAATGAGCCTGTCCAGGAAGGCTCTTAGTGAAAATATCCGCAAGTTGGGCACTAGAAGGTATATAATGCAATGAAATCAAGCCATCTTGCAATTTCTCCTGAACAAAATGGCAGTCTAACTCGATGTGTTTAGTCCCCTCGTGAAAGACAGGATTCTTCGCAATTTGAATGGCACACTGATTATCGCAATGGACAGCAATAAGAGTCATATCAGTAACATGCATATCTTCCAAGAGTCGACATAGCCAAGTTAATTCAGCCAGCAATCTCCGAACAGACCCGTACTCTGCCTCCGCAGATGATAAAGAAATAGTAGTCTGCTTTTTCGACTTCCAAGAGATAGGACAAGAGCCCAACGTAACAAAAAACCCATTAACAGATCTCCTGGAATCGGGGCACGAAGCCCAATCCGTATCACAAAATGCATCCATAGAAAAAGAGGAATGAGAAGAAAAATAAAGTCCCAAACCAGACAAGCCTTTGATGTAGCACACAATATGCAAAGCAGCATCCAAATGGGGCTGCCTTGGAGTCTGGATGAATTGACTAAGATGTTGAACCGTATAAGCCAAGTCAGGCATAGTATGAGTTAAGAAATTGAGTTTGCCAATTAACCTCCTGTAAAGAGAAGGATCAGAAAGCAAACTACCCACATCAGAAGACAATTTCAGACCCAAAGGAAGAGGACTGGAGGTTGGCTTGGAATCAGTACACCCAAATTCCTCAACCAACTCGAGAGCAAACTTCCTTTGATTCACCAAAATACCATCAGACACATATATGACCTCCAGACCAAGAAAGTAATGTAAAGAACCTAAATCCTTGATTTTGAATTGAGCATCCAAAAATTGTTTAAGATGAAGGATGCCTTCTACATCATTACCAGTTAACATAATATCATCTACATAGACCCCCAAATACACAGAACCAGCATTTGAGTGTTTGAAAAACAGAGAATAATCATTCTTAGAATGTTGAAAACCTTTGGAATGTAAGGCATCATATAGCTTGGCACACCATTGTCTAGAGGCCTGTTTGAGACCATACAAAGATTTGTTCAACTTGCAAACCAAATCAGAAGAAGTGACAACCATACCTTGAGGGACCTTCATATACACCTCCTCCATTAAATCCCCATGCAAAAAGGCATTATTAACATCTAGCTGAAAAAGTTGCCACTGATTCTTGACAACTACAGCTAAAAGGCACCTGATAGTAGTCATTTTGACTACGGGAGAAAATGTTTCTGTGTAGTCAAGACCCTCCTTTTTGGGTATCTCCTCTAATGACAAGCCTCACTTTAAGCCTTTCGATAGAACCACCAGCCCTATGTTTAATCTTATAAACCCATTTGCTGAAAATGGCATGCTTCCCAACAGGCAAAGGAACCAAACTCCAAGTATTGTTTGCCTCTAAGGCTTCAAATTCCTTGGACATGGCTTCTTGCCATCTTGGATGCAAAGTTGCCTGAGAATAAGATCTAGGATCTTGCACAGTGGAAAGAGAGTTAATAAAGGATTGAGATTGGCAGGACAAAGTAGAAATACAAACCTGCTTCATATTGGTGTGAGCAGGTAAAACAGAAGAGAGGGAAGGGAAGGAAATAGAGGCAGAGTTACACACAAAGTCTTGAAGATACCCAGGTCTTTGGTGAGTTCTGGATGACTTCCTCAATGGAACAACTGGAGGAATAGAAGGGGATGCAGCAGAATATGTAAGAACATGAGTAGGAGTGAGTGAAGGCACATTAGAGGAAGATGGAGGAGGAAGGGGAGAAGGAAGAGAAGAAGAAGAACCTGTAGGTAGAGATGAAGAGGAAATTGTAGGTATGGGCAAAGATAGGGGTGTTCGTCGGTTTGTACGGTACGGTATTTAGATATTTCGGTTCGATATTTTCGGTATTCGGTATCATAAAATGCTATACCAATACCCTACCTAATTAAATTCGGTATGGTTCGATTTTTTGTCTTTCGTTTTCGGTTTATTCAGTACGGTAACTTCGGTTTATTCGGTTCTAAAGCAGCTTCTAACGTTATATTTAGGGGAGAATAACACCTTAACTAGCCATTAAAATTATAATTAGCTAGCAAAATTAATCTTATGAATGCATTAATACTGCATATCATATATGGGACTTCTATAAACAAGAGCATAAGATTAGGATAATGTTTACAAACTTCATCAACATGTAAGTATGTCTGGTCTAAAGCTCTAACTTGCATCTCCGTAATATACGAGATACTAGTAAGCTTCTCAAATGTGACCAAAATAAATTTTTCACAAATGTTGTTTACAGAAATCATTCGGATAATATTCATTAACCACATACACAAAAATAGGTGGTGCACAGGCTTTAACTAAAGAACATGAAACTAGAAACATTCTCCTTAAGCTCTTTGGTAACTGCGGGCTGCAAGGATGACAGGATATTTAAAATTAATCCAATATATATTTCGGTACGGTATCGGTATTTCGGTGTTTTTAAAAAAAATACCAAATACCATACCTAATATCAATTTTTTTTAAAATGTAAACTAAATACCATACCAAATACTAAAATACAAAATACCAAAAAATTCGATTTCGATATGGTAATTTGGTATTTACCAAATTATGCACAGTTCTAGGCAAAGAGGAGGATTCTGGAGAAAGACAAGGAGAAGAAAAATCAGAAGGAGAAGGAGATGCATGGAACTCAGAAGAAGGAGACTGTTGTGGTAAAGCAAAAGAAAAAATAGCCTCATAAAACACCACATCCCTGGACATCACAATATGTTGAGTGACAAGGTTTAATACCCTATAACCTTTCTTCCCAAAAGGATACCCCAAGAATACACAAGGACTTGTCCTTGGTAAAAACTTATCCCTACCCCCTTTGAGTGTTGAAATATAGCAAAGACAACCAAAATCCCTAAGATGATCATAAGAAGGAGGTGTACCAAAGAGAAGCTCATGAGGAGTCTTTCCTTGTAAGATAGAGTTGGAAAATCTGTTAATCAAATAGGTTGCAGTGAGAATACACTCCCCCCAATATTTCAAAGGCACTTTGGATTGAAAAAGAAGTGCTCTTGCAGTTTCAAGTAAGTGTCTATGTTTCCTTTCAACAACTCCATTCTGTTGAGGTATTTCTACATAAGATGTTTGATGAAAAATCGCTTTAGAGAGAAAAGAAGAAGAAGAATCATGACTTAATCCTAACTCAAGAGCATTGTCAGATCTCACTGTCTTAACTCTGTAATTAAGCTGACTTTCAACCATGAGAATGAAAGCTTTGAAAGTTGTGAAGGCATTAGATTTTGAACTGAGAAGATAAGTCCAAGTAGATCTAGAATAATCATCAACCAAAGTTAAGAAATATCTATTCCTAGAATGTGTAGCAGTATTAAAAGGCCCCCAAACATCTACATAAATAAGAGTAAAAAGACAAGTAGTAGTAGTTGAACTGGAAGGAAATTTGTTCCTTGTTTGCCTAGCTAAAAGACAAATATGACAAGGAAATTATTGAGTTGACGGTACAGAAATTAAAAGCTTAGAAGAAATAGACGTCAATTTATTATAAGTAAATGTCCCAATCTATAATGCCACAAGGTATACTTATCATTCAAAATGGAATTTACAGACTTAGACTCAAAGATATTCTCATAATTCTTGGAAACATTACATTTGGAACTAGGTATACATTTATTCAAAGGAATAGATGGAGTTAAAGGGATAAAACCATCACTAAAAAATTTCTATGGCTACAAGATGTATAGCACATCTGCTTCACTACCAACTTTCAGTAGCCTATTCGGAGAAGGGCCCTGCAACAAGAAGCAAGTAGACTCACTAAAACAAACCAAGCCTTTAATTTTCTTGCATAGTTTGTGAACTGATACTAGGTTATACTGAAAAGAAGGAACATGCAGTACAATGGGAAGTGAAAGTGTTTTAGACAAAGGAAGTGAACCTACTGGATGGACCTTTATCCTATAGCCATTAGGTAAGGCAACTAAGTAGGGAGCAGGAAGGGGATTGATTCCAGAAACAAGAAACAAGTTATAAGTCATGCGGTCTGTCATGATAAAATTCAAGTTCCTTTCATGAATTCGATCGAAATCGAAGCAGAGATGAAAGTTCTAGAAGAATGGGGGAGAGATAGAAATATCTGAATTCTACATTCAATTATAGAAAATGATACATGGTTCAGTTATTTACAATCAGCTCCCACTATATATAACTCAGGGGCAAAATAGTAAAAGATAAATAATTAAACTCGTCTGACTGGGCCTGTCCTCTAACGCAGTGTTTGGCCTGGCTCAAGTGTAAAATATGTTGGCCCAACACATAACCCACTCGCAAAGGGTGTTCAAAATTTGAACACCCTTATTGAATTTCCTCGCTTCACCGCTGACGATGTAAATATCATTATTGCCATACTATACCATCAATTTCTCCACCCATAAAGTGCTATACAATCTCAAGTCCCCATTTTCTCCATTAATATCATATTTAAAATTCATCCATTCATCGTGCCTCAACACAAATTACAACTTCTACCATACTCGTCATGAATAGTTTCTTGAAGAGAACTGAGGGAACACGATAAATTAAGCACATTAGATTAGAGCGATGGTTCTAAGGACACATGATTTCACTTAATACTAATTGATAAATATGAAGATTAATAACAGAAATGAACTATAAAGCAAAGCAAACCAGTGTTAGAATGGAACTCAGCCCTCGAGTTTGGATACCCTCCAACTGGTTGATGTAAGAACAATTAAAATATAACAAGATGATGAACAATAGTATAAACGAGCAAGATAATTATATTGCTTTGATATCTGTGAACAATGTGTCTTATAGATGATTAGAACTCCCCTTTGAACAGTAGAGGAATTCGACTTATGGTATAATTCTAGTTACAAAAGGAAACTCCATGATTAGCTAATTAACCGTTTCTGATTTGATCCATTTCGAGATTTATCGCATGATCCTCGACCTGTCACGAATATCTCTCCTTTCTGTTATTGTGCTATCTTCGATCTTGCTCGATGTCAATCTCATTTGACTTTGATCGCTACTAGCCTCGATCTCGACAGGTACCTCGATTTTGAACTCGGTACCTTATCCTCGTGATTTAGTCTGTTCCGTTACGAGGCCATCCTTAGATGCAACCTCCCGATCTCGGTCAAATAGTAAAATCGGGGCTCGATTTTAACCGTATACAGATAGTCCCCTCAGTTTTTGGAGTGAAATGACAAGAAACAAATTGAGCCTTCGATTTTCTACCTCGACCTGTCATGACGTCATACTGGCGACGTAAGTGACGGAAGTGACCGAAACGTCTCGTCGGTACAGTTCCCCAAGTCATTAGTGAGTGTCAGTTGGTGGTCGGCCACTAGTGCCTTTGAACCGTCGCCGTGAATCCAATAAATAGACCATTTCCTCATTGATTCAACCTTTACGTTCACTTCCTTCTAATCTCCAAATATTTTACATCTCTTAAGTTCTTCCCTTTTACAAATCTTCAGGTTTTGATGTTAATCCTTTCTCAAACGTCAAGTCCTATTATCTTCCTCTTATTCAAACTTACACAAAAATGGCAAAAAATCGAAAACGGTACCACAAAAAGAAGCCGCTTCATCTTTTCAACCGGCCGGACAGAAAACACTGGTGGAACCCTGTCTTGAGGAATGCATTCCTAGGGGATGCACGCTAAACTCCGATTTAAAGACCGATAAAGCCTCGTCGATTCCTGGTCGATGCGAGCAAATGTCGAGGTATATATGCTCTATAACTAAGGGATGTCTTAAGTAGGTAAAGAAAAACTGAAACTGGGAGGGCAAAAAAGTGGTGATCCCGACCCCCGAAGAAGACATCACCACCCATGTGGAAGGGTTTCTAAGTGCTTACACTTACCTTTTCACGCTGGGCCCTCTCGACCCCGCCATCGTTAATTTTTGCCGTCAATATCATATAACCCTAGGCCAAATCCATCTTTCCTTTTGGTGAATTGTTATTATGCTCTGATTCTTTGTGAGCAAAGTCGAGGGGCTCCCTTTCACCCTCGTTCACCTTATCAGATTGTATATCCCCCGCCTCTATCAAGGCGGGTTAATAAAACTCCAACGTCGGGCTACCAAAGTGCTATTCTCGAGCATAGACAAGGACAAGGATCGAGGGTGGGTGTTTCGGTTCGTTTGAATGAGGACTTACAACCTAATCCCAGCCAAGAAGATGTGTTTTCCTAAGAAATGGAACATGAATCGTAAGTATTGTCTCACTATTAGCTTCTATGTATTATTTGTTCCTTTGTCTTTTCTCATTGATGTCTTTTTCCATGATGTAGCGGTCGGTTGGATGCCCCGTTCGATTCCCGAACTCGAGAGTTAGGTTCGGAACCTGGCCTCGACCTCTACATACGCCGAGCGCTCATAGCGCGATTTAGCAAAAGGCCGATGTGAGGCCAAGAATCATGGTAAACCCACTTTTTGTGTATTTGATGATTTGATTAAGATGTCCTTCTTCTACTTATTCAATTTTCTAGTGTACAGGCCTGGGCAAGGATGCGGTAATGAGTCCCCCGTCTGGTGAGGAGGAGGCTTCGACCCCGGTTCCGAAGCCGGCGAAGGATAAGAAGAGGAAAGGAAACTCAACCTCCGAGGATCCAAAACCTAAGAAGAACCCAGTTCGTAAGCCAAATAAAGACATTGTTGCCCTGCCTGTGGACGTGATTCAATGGCTAAGGGAGGAAGAAGATGAAGACGACGGCTCGGAACTGGTGGCCCTAGTGAAGAAAACCATCGAGGCCCCAAAGGCCACTGAGTTGGTGGTGGTTGAGGAGATTTCGCCTCGAGCCGAAGGGGTCGTGGAAAAGGACTCAGGCAAAGTCCCCGAGTCGTCGAAGATCGAAGATGCCTCCCGCCGAGATGAGCAAAAGACGGGTATATCTGAAGAGGCCAGCTTCGAGACCCTTCGCAGCAAGGAGAACACCCCAAGTGGCTCACTTGGGGCAATAGATATTGGAGACTCGCTGATTCTCCCTGCGTTTTCCGAGGAGGCAATTCGAAGGCCCAAGATACGAGGACTCTCGAAGTATACGGGGCCCATGGAGGGGAGGACCCCTTGCGTGGTTACTTTTTTGGGGTCGATGATGCTACTGACCTGAGTAAAGCTGTTACACCCCATATTTTTGTACGTGAAAGTACGCCATAAGTAAATTGATGAAAGCTCGTAAATGAGATGTTACATCTCACATTTTCGTACATTGAAGTTTCGTCGTAAGTTAATCGATATAAGCTCGGGAATGAGATTATTTTTGAGGTTATAAGTATTATGCTATTTCAAACAAGTGATAAGTAAATTCGTGAAGGTGAGAGGGTAATCACATCGAAGAAAATGAATTTCGTCGAAGTTTGTCGTTTTGAGATAAAATACGGCTCGAGCTATAATACCCCGTATTTATGGACTAGTGACATACAAGGTATCACATGATCATGATAGCAAGATATATAAAGTGGGTTAAAAGTGAGTAGTATTTTAAGTAATTTGAGATGATTCTTAATTATGCGGATAATTGGATAATTATTGGTTAATGGAGGATTAACCAATTAATTAAAAATATTAAGTGGATAACTATTGGGTGGGAAATTTCCCCAATGTGGCAGCCACATACATAAGCCATTACGTGACTCTTGAATAACTTTGCAAGGTGGCAATCTTTAAAGAAGTGATTGAGGAATAACTTCTCAAATTCAAGATTTGGATTATTCACAAAAGTATGGAATTCAAAATAATCCATAAACACTCTCAACGTGATTGCTTCAGTAAGTATCTTACAAGGTTGTGATCAAATTCACAAAGTGATCATACAAAATTGCTACAAAAATTCATACGAGATTTCATAAGGTAATAGCAACGGAATTTTGCGATTCTAACGGAGTATGGTACAATCTTTCTCAAGAATGTCATATGAATTTTTCCCTACTTCGATCCGCCGTTACGTGTTGTGGTAATCAATGGGTGTTAAAGGGATTGTCAAGAGAATCAGTTCAAGTATGTTAAGGCTATCCCTTCTTTCCTTTTGGCATGATCCAAATGATACAAATGAAACGAGCAAAATATGCAACTTTCATAAATGACTCTATTCATAGAAATACTAGGGGTATCTATATTCTTGATTCCCTATGTGTCTTATTAATCTATCAACTGTTCATGGGTCTCAGAAAATACGTAAGTTGATAAGTTTATTTTATGATATTAATCAGAGACCTAATGGTCTTGTGACGTTCCGAGAGATTTTATTGACGTACATCTCTTGCATTGCATTCATGTACATTGACCCATGACTAGACAGTATTATATACGTGTATATATGTATATGGGATATGAAAAAAGGTTACACCGTTATATATACACCACCACCTGATCAACTGGTATACGTTTATGATTTTTCCCACAGTGGCCAAGATGATATGATGGGATGCCCTCAGAGGCTTGATGATGTTATGAACACATGTACCTATGCACGACATGACATCCATACGCATATGCATGACACTATAAGTATTTCATGATTTACAGAGTTATCCAGATATACATGTTGAGTATTTTACTTCATGTTTCTCTCATGTCTATTGTTTACTGATTTTCATTCCTTACATACTCGGTACATTATTTGTACTGATGTCCCTTTTGCCTGGGGACGCTGCATTTCATGCCTGCATGTTCCGACCGATAGACAGGTCGGGAGTCTTCCAAGTAGGCTATCAGCACAGTGGAAGGTGTTAGTGCGCTTCATTTGCTCCGGAGTTGCTTGTTTAGTCAGTATGATTTAGATGTGTATTGTTTGGTATGGCGGAGCTCTGTCCCAACCTTTATGACAATTATGTATTCTTAGAGGCTTGTAGACAGATGTCATGTACGTAAAAGATTGTATGGCCTTGTCGGTTTATGTTCAGTGTACGAATGGTTATTTTTGTCTTATAGGCCCGTATGTCTTATGTATAAGTTGGTATTTCACGTTGTATTCTACTTATCTCACGGCAGCCTCTCCGACTCAGTTATCTATGATAGTATGATACGAAAAGATACATTATATTGGTACTCGGTTGAGTAAGGTACCGGGTGCCCGTCGTGGCCCATCGGTTTGGGTCGTGACAGAATCATCGAGTCTCCTCGATGAGGCTCAACAAGCCTTAAATTGGGTGAGTCTAAACTCCCTTTTTCGATATCATACTTAATTTATTTCTTCTCTTCCTGTCTAATTTCCTTTCTTTTTTCGATATAGGCTTTGGCGCTCCATCATGAGGCATTTTCAAAGTCCCGAGCAGAGCTGAGCCGATGTGAGGCCGACCTCTGAGGGCTCACGTAGGAGAGAAATGCCCTTAAACTTCTCAGTGGGCAAAAAGAAGAGGAGATCAAGGACCTCCGAGCCGAGTTGGCCAAAGCTCACCAAGATCAGACCGACCTGATCGGGCAAGTAATGAAAATCTTAAAAGCTCATGGGCTCGATTCAGGAATGGTGGATAACATTTCAATCTTACAACTACAGTAGAAGGTCGAGAGGATTGAGAAGTTCCACGAGGAGGTTAACATGATGAAGGTGGAAACCTTGGGGTGGAAAAAAAGTATGGATCGCTTTGCTTCTGAAAAAGAGGTTGCTCGAGCCCAATTTTCATTGGACGAAAGTCAGCTTCGAGGCATGAAGAGAAGAGCTCAGCTCAGGCAAAGAAAATAGAGGAGCTAGAGGCTCGGTTGGCTTATGAACTTGCAAAGGCCAAATCTGAAGCCGAAAAGGCAAAGGCCGAGGCCGAGGCGATCGTGGCCGTCTACCGGGCCGATGCTTAAGACGCTCAAGTCCAAGCGAGAGAGGAAGTCGAGACCGCTCAAACTCGAGTACATTGTATTGTTGAACTCGCCAAATGCCAATCTCGGAAGGAAACCCTCGAGGAGATCCATGCTCGAGGTTTCGATCTTACCGAAGAGATAATAAAGGCTAAAGAGCATGAAGCTGATGCTAGAGCGCTGGCCCCTTCCGATGATGATGATGGCAGCAAGAGCGGGTCCGAGAATGGGGAGGACCTCGATGGAGAAGAAGCTTCCACTGAGGAAAATTAGGAATCTTAGGCTTTTTCTTTTTTGTTTTTTTTTGTGCAGGACCTTGATCGGTCCTTGTAAATATATTCGTATAGATAAAAGATTTGTTTTCTCTTTAACTTTTCTTTATTCTATTTCATGCCTCGTGAAAATTCTATTTCATTCATGCCTTCATGCCTTATGGAGATTTTGCTCACAAGTTTGGGACTTTAGGCAACTAGACCGAAGTCGGACCAGTGTAGTCTTTAAAATCGAGTGAGTACTTGCTCGAAATCGAAGCAGAATGACCCTTAGGTTTTAGTTGAGTAAGAACGATTTCTCGAACTCAAAAAATAAAGTGGCCCTTAGGCTCTTGAATTAGGCCGATATGGCCTCAAAAGAATGGCTTTTTCCCTTTTTCGGCTTAAAAAAATTAATCATAAAAATTTATCATGCCTTAGCACGAGATAAATTTGTACCCATTAGGGTTTTCGAGGATTGGTGTTATCGAAATCCTTTGTTTTGTTATGCCTTAGCACAAAATTATCTGGGAGTTCGAACAATTCGCTACCCCTTAGGGTTTTTCGAGGGTCGATATTATCGAGACCCTTAGTAATTCAACCGAGGGTTGCCTTTTTTAACCGGTTTATGAGAATATTTGAAGGTTGTTTTATAACGGAATTCGGACGTCTCCGAACTATGTTAATTTGGCCATAGCCTTTAGTTTGGGATTTTCCCCTTAGGCTTGTTTCTCTACTATACTTCGAACTCGTTCGAAGTGTTAGTCCCCGAGTAGGGTGGTTGTGGCCTATAAAATCGAGGATTGCCTTTTTAAGGTCTTACGATTTTGAGGTTTAGTAATTTGATCATGTCAATTTTTTGGACAGCAGTCCCCGAGTATAGGGTAAATTGTTTGAACTTCAGTTGTGATCGACCCTTAAGCCAGTTTCCACAATAGATCATAAGTATGAAATTGTAAAGTATAAATTTCTCTAAGGCATGGAACATCTGGTAAGGAAAAATACTTCTTTCAATAGATTATACATGCGTACATATTTTGCCAATAGGGCTCGAGTAATCTACATGGACACGGTTCAATTGACCGTTTGGTCCTTTACCTATCGAGACCCTATCGACGCAAAGTATTTCTCTTGTAACTATCCGAGGTTTATGCCCCCCCAGTATTCTAGGTTGATTGTAAAGGAGCCTCGGATACTGTTGAATTTCTCTAAGTTAGCACGAACAATGGTTGCCTCGTTAAAAACCTTGCCGGAAAAACCCATTTTGGACAAAAATCGGTCTAAGGAAAAAAGAGTACAACACGTGCTTTTAGACCTAAGGACTTTGTGTTTCAAGAATCCTTTGGTGTCTTCGATTAAATACCTACAAATGGTTAGTATAAAATATAAACGAAAATGGAGAAGGTCGTACCTTAGTAGTAATATCGTTTGAGGAGTGATATGTTCCAATTGTTTGGTAATTGTTCGTCGTTCATAGTGCCAAGTTTGTAGGATCCCTTTCCGATGATATCGCGGACCTGATTAGGTACTTCCTAGTTCGGACCAAGTTTTCCTTCATTTGGGTCTCGAGTATTGAGGGTGACCTTCCTCATAACCAAGTCCCCGATTTTAAAGTATCAAAGATTGTCTCTTCGATTGTAGTACCTTTCGATCCGTTGTTTCTGTGCTGCCATTCTAATGAGGGCGGCTTCCTATTTTTCATCTAGCAATTCGAGGCTTGTATTCATAGCCTCGTGATTTGACTCTTCCGTTACATACCAAAACCTGACGCTAGGTTCCCCGACTTCAACCGGGATGAGAGCTTCAGTGCCATATACTAAAGATAATGATGTTGCCCTCGTACTAGATTTTGACGTTGTTCGATATGCCCAAAGGACTTTAGGGAATATTTCTCTCCATTTTCCCTTAGCGTCGTTCAATCTTTTCTTTAGATTTTGAATGATGGTCTTGTTTGTCGATTCTGCCTATCCGTTCCCACTAGGATGATATGGCATCGACATGATCCTTTTTATTTTGTGATCTTCGAGAAACTTTGTCACTTTGCTGCCAACGAATTTCTTTCCATTGTCGTATATGATCTCGGCAGGCATCCCAAATCGGCATATAATGTGGTCCCAGATGAAGTCTATAACTTCTTTCTCTCTAATTTTCTTGAAAGTCTGTGCTTCAACCCACTTAGAGAAATGGTCAGTCATAAAAAAAAATTTAGCTTTACCTGGAGCCGATGGTAGAGGGACGACGATATCCATTCCACATTTCATGAATGGCCATGGGGATAAGACTGAGTGGAGTTGCTCTTCAGGTTGGTGAATCATCGGCGCATACCTTTGACATTTGTCGCACTTTCAAACAAAATACTTTGTATTCTTTTCTATATCGACCCAATAGTATCCTGCTTTGATGACTTTGTGAACCAATGATTCGGCACTAGAATGATTTTCGCAAGTACCCTCGTGGATTTCTCGTAAGACGTAGTCGGTATATCATGGTCCCAAACATATTGCTAATGGTCCAACGAACATCCTTCTATATAGTGTTCCATCTTCGGCCAATGTGAATCGTGCGACCTTAGTACATAGAGTCCTCAATTCCTTAGGATCCAACGGAAGCTTTCCGTTCTTTAGGTACTCGATATATTTGTTCCTCCAATCTCAGGTCAGAATTGTGGAGTTGATTTCGGCGTGGCCTTCTTCGATTACTGACCTTAAAAGTTGTACGACAGTCCCTGAACTAATCTCGTTGTCTTTGACTGATGACCCCAAATTTGTAAGGGCATCGTCCTCTCTGTTTTGTTATCTAGGCATATGTTGTAGGGTCAATTCTTTAAACTGATGTAGAGTCACCGATAGTTTGTCCAAGTACCTCTGTATTCGATTTTCTCGAACCTCGAAGGTTCTGTTGACTTGGTTTACCACAAGCAGGGAGTCACATTTGGTCTCGATGACCTCTGCTCCCAAACATTTAGCTAGCTCGAGACCTCCAATCATGGCCTCATACTCGGCCTCATTGTTAGTTAACTTGGAAGTTTTGATAGCTTGTCTAATTGTCTTACCCGTGGGAGGCTTCAAAACAATGCCTAGCCCGGACCCCTTCACGTTCGAAGTGCCGTCTGTAAAGAGGGTCCATACCCTCGATGATGTACCCGACTTTAATAATAATTCCTTTTGGACCTCGGGTACGAGGGCTGGCGTAAATTCGGCCATAAAGTCCGCTAACATTTGAGACTTGATGGTCGTTCGAGGTCGATACTCGATATCGTACCCACTGATCTCGACAGCCCATTTGGCCAGTCGGCCCGAAAGTTTGAGCTTATACAAAATATTGCGAAGGGGATAAGTAGTCACCACACATATCGGGTGACACTGAAAATATGTTTTAATTTCCTAGAAGCGCTTATTAGGGCAAGTGCCAATTTTTTCAAGTGTGGGTACCGGGTCTCGGCCACACCTAAAGTTCGACTAACATAGTAAACAGAAAATTACGTGCCTTGCTCTTCTCGAACTATACCGCGATTTCTGAGACAGCTAAGTACAAGTAGAGTTGCTCATCCGCATTCAGAGTATGAAGCAGTGGCGAGCCCGAGAGGCCTCGAGATGAATCGGCCTAGGGCGGCTATGCGCCCTGTTAATCTTTGTACGACCTTAACATTGTCCACGACTGTCATGTCTTCGATTGCCTTGATCTTATTGGGGTTGATTTCGATCCCCCGATTTGATACCACAAAGCCGAGGAACTTGTCCAAGCCGACCCCGAATGCACATTTCTCCGGGTTGAGTTTCATGTAGTATTTACTTAGTATATCGAAGGTCTCCTACAAATGTGTCAAATGGTCCTCTGCTCGCAGGGACTTAACTAGCATATCGTCAATATAAACTTCCATTGATTTACCTATTTGTTCTTCGAACATTCGATTTACTAAGCGTTAATACGTGGCACTAACATTTTTTAGTCTAAACAACATTACATTATAACAATAGGTGTCGTACTTAGTGATGAACGATGTCTTTTCCTGATCCTCTGGGTTCATTTGTATTTGATTGTACCCGGAGTAAGCATCAATAAAACTAAGGATTTCGTGGCTGGCAGTAACATCGATCATGCGATCGATATTCGGCAGAGGAAAAGAGTCTTTAGGACATGCTTTGTTTAAATCTTTATAGTCTACGCACATTCTAAGTTTATTTCCCTTTTTAGGGACTACGACTACGTTTCCTAACCATTCATGATATTTTACTTCCCGAATGGATCCTATTTTGAGAAGTTTGGCTACCTCGTCCTTGATGAATGAATGTTTTACCTCGGGCTGGGCCTTCTCTTTTGTTTTACCAGGCGAAACTTCGGGTCCAAGCTCAGTTGATGTGTAGTGATCTCCGACGGGATCCCTGTCATATCTAGGTGGGACCAAGCAAAACAATCCATATTATTGATAAGTAATTTAATGAATTTTTCCCTGAGCTCGGGGGTTAACCCCGTACCCAGGTATATCTTTCGATCGGGTAGATGCTCGATCATTATGACTTGCTCCAACTATTCGACTGTTGATTTGGTGGCGTCGGAATCCTCGGGGATTATGAAGGATCGAGGGGTCCAGTAGTCATCGTCCTCGTCCGTTCCCTACTTCTCCGACTGAGTCGAGGCTGGTGGTTGTGGTTGCTATTTAGCTTCCTGTTTTCCTTTGGACTCCGAAATGGTTTTTAGCTCGGTCTCTCAAGAATTCTCGAAGGTGAACCTCGTTGAATAGACGGGCCACCTCCTCCCTTAGTTGTCTACAGTCTTTGGTTCTGTGACCATATGTACCATGGTATTTGCATATTTGATTGGGGTTTCTTTGGGATGGATTGGTTTGTAGGGGTCTGGACCATCTAGTATCTTTGATTCTCCCGATGGCTGACACAATACATGATGCGTCGATGCTGAAGTTGTATTCTGATAATCATGGTGCTTCTGTGGGATCAGCATGTTTATCGAAGCCACTTTTGCTCATGATCCCTCGAGAGCTCTGTCCTTGATCGTTCCTTCGATCATTTCAGATGGGATTGTATCCTGGGACGCTATTTCTGCGATCTGCGTTGTATGGTTGGTACCGATCTCTGTTCGACCGAGGTTCTCTGTCGATATCCCTTTGAGTTCTGCCGATGGGCCTATTTGGATAAACAGAACCGGAAAGGGTCCCTAATTGATCATCCTCGACCCTGATCTTTGACTGGTCCTAATTATGTATATCGGCCCAGGTTACCGCTGGATATTCAATTAAATTCTTCTTTAGCTGTCGTGATGCCACCGAACTTCGTTCGTTCAAACCTTGAGTAAAGGCTTGAACAACCCAATCATTTGTGATCGGTGGTAGTTCCATGCGTTCCATCTAGAACCGAGATACGAATTTCCTCAACATTTTGTTGTCTTTTTGTTTCAACTTGAAGAGGTACGATTTCCTAGTCACAACTTTATTGCTCCGGCATGTGCCTTTACGAAGGAGTCTGCAAGCATGGCGAAGGAATCGATGAAATTAGGCGGTAAATTGTGATACCATATCATTGCTCCTTTCGACAAAGTTTCTCCAAATTTCTTCAGTAGAACAGATTCAATCTCATTGTCTTCCAAGTCATTCTCTTTTATTGCGCATGTATAAGAAGTGACATGCTCATTAGGATCGGTGGTCCCATTGTACTTAGGAATTTTTGGCATTCGAAATTTCTTCGGAATGAGTTTCGGAGCCGCACTTGGAGGGAAAGGCTTCTGTACGAATTTCTTTAAATCCATACCCTTTAGAATCGGCGGTGCCCCCGATATTTGGTCAACCCGGGAGTTGTATGTCTTTACTTTCTTGTCATTTGCCTCGATTTTATTTTCTCCCGATTCAATCCGTTTAGTGAGCTCCTCGAGCATTTTCATAAGGCGGGGTCAGTCCTCGATTCGTTGGCGTTCGACCTTTCCGGCACAGGCTCAGTCCTGTGGATGACTTCTGGTTCGATCCTACTCAGTGTTCGGTGTTGATTTTATAGTTGTGCTATAATGGCTTGTTAAGCCTGTAATATTTTGAATATCAATTGGAGACTAGCTTCACCATTTTCTCCGCCCTGCGTACCTCGACCACCTAATCGAACTTCCCTGCGTACGCTATCTTCGGGATCAACACCCAAATTGCATTTAGTGCGACATATGTACTGATATCGAAGGGGTTTGCAATTGGTTCTCCCTGAGGCGGCTATATTGTCATTTTCCCCATGAAATCCGAGGTCATTGTCACCATATGTAGGCACTGCTTGTGAGTTTGACATGTTTATCCTGATAACAAATATTCTTACGAGAACAAGTGTAAAGCAGTGTGTGTTATCGAAATCAGTATTAAGCAATTACTATTATCCTTGCCCCCACGATGGGCACCAAAATATTTATCCTTAAAATTGGATAACAATTAAACTTATAATGTGGTTCTAAGGACATGTAATTTCACTTAATACCAATTGATAAATATGAAGATTAATAGCAAAAATGAACTATAAAGTAAAGCAAACCAGTGTTAGAATGGAACTCAGTCCTCGAGTTTGGATACTTTCCAACTAGTTGATATAAGAATAATTAAAATATAACAAGTTGATGAACAATAGTATAAACGAGAAAGAGAATTATATTGCTTTGATATCTGTGAACAATATATCTTACAGATGATTAGAACCCCTTTTAAATAGTAGAGGAATTTCACGTATGGTATAATTCTAATTACAGAAGGAAACCCCATGATTAACTAATTAACCATTTCTGATTTGATCAGTTCCGAAATTTACGCCATGATTCTCGACCAGTCACGGATATCTCGTCATTCTGTTATTGTGCTATCTTCGATCTTGCTCGATGTCTGTCTCATTTGGCTTTGATCGCTACTAGCCTCGATCTCGACAGGTACCTCGATTCTGAACTCGGTACCTTATCCTCGTGATTTAGTCTGTTCCGTTATGAGGCCATCCTTTGATGCAACTCCCGGTCTCGGTCAAATAGTAAAATCGGGTGGATCTGGTTTTAACCGTATACACGCGTAAATCGTAAAACAGAGAACCTACTTGTTCTTCGTAGCGGAAGAAAAAACGTATGAACCGCTAGTGGCAGAGCCACTTTACAGGAGGGGGTGTCAAATAACACCCTTCGCGGAAAAAATACATTGTGTAGGTAGGTAAAAAAATACTTATATGTATATATACGATATGTTGACTCCTCTTAATTTTCTTGTATGTTTAATTTTATATATTCTGACACCCTTAATAAAAATTCTGGTTCCGCCACTATGAACCACTGCTAGAATTTCTAGTCGGTGATGATTGTCTTAGTGTATTGGATCAACCCTTAAGCCACAGTCTAAACTCAAGGTTGGATTGAGAGTGAGAGCGTTGAAAAAATACTGAGTATTCATATTTTAGAAGTACACCGTAAGAGTACTTATATAAGGATAGCTAAAAGTTACAATAATTACTATAATTGGTGTACTTTGCCCTAGTGGCCCTAAGAGCCCCTATGAGTGAGACTGTATTTCCTACAAGAACATTACTAGACTTCATTTTCATTGCTTCTGAACTTCAAGACCACAAATTTTATACATGAAATGGAGCTGACGATGAATCAAAAAAGAAGTTTTTTTTTTCTTTTCTTTAGCCATGGCGTATTTTTGCTATGTTGCGGAGGAATTTTAGGTGTTTTGGGTTGCTGTGAAGCTGTGTTTATATGGCAGTGTAGCCACATTGCAAGTTTCTGTGTTAATTCAAATAATTAGAAACTAATTATTAATATATAATTAACAAAAAGATTCAAATTCTCCTTTGTGCTTAAAGTTTGGTTTAACCATGTTCCCATCGTTAGTGACTAAGGATAATCTATATAATCTTATAAAGTAGGGACTAGAAACGGTGACGTGGCAATCTCCATGAACAGAATTCATATTTTTCTTTTTTTTTTTTTTAGAATTTTTTGACTTTTTGCTCCTATTTCTCTAATTAAGTGCCGTTTAAAATTAGAATCAACCCACGGTTAAGTACTGAACAGTCACAATCTTTAAAGACACACATTCCATTAATTAGTTTCCTCCTTTAAATAATACTCCCTCCGTTTCAATTTATGTGAACTCATTTGACTGGACACGGAGTTTAAGAAAAGAGAGAAGACTTTTGAACTTGTGGTGTAAAATGAGGCACATATATTTTGTGTGGCTATAAATCATTGCATAAAGGTAAATTGTTTCCAAATAGGGAAATGGGTCATTCTTTTTGACACGGACTAAAAAGGAAATAAGTTCACATAAATTGAAACGGAGGAGTATCATCAAAGATAGATTGACAATAGAATTGTTACCTCCATTGACTCCATGCACCCATTTACTTATTCTTTTAACCTTTTCGCCCGATCACCTCTCTGAATATGTTATTAACTACAATCGCATGCAATTCCTTCCCCCCCCCCCCATTGTTTTCAAAAGTTACCTTTATTGCAAAATCTTTCTCATTTCTACCACTTATGTTACCACAGTAACTTCCCTCTCTTCCAACCATGAAGGCTTCTATTCATACCACCGATTCAATGTGATGTCCCAACAAACTTAAAAAATTAGGCTGCCTTTTTATACTTAATGATTGATTGAGGATTACAGACTTATAGTACTCCATGAATTAAAATATCGCCATAACTGAATTGTCGAGAAATTATATTCAACGAGATATGGGATTGCAGCATTATAACATTGTTAATAGTGATAAGATCGATGCAGAAGAAGTTATAGATCCATATGGAGGATTGTTTGATAGTGAACAAGCTTTATTTCTTACAAGTTACAACTAAAGAAAAACTTGAAAATCAGTTATGCATAATTATATCTTAAGGATGAGTAGTTTTTCTCAAGAGTTTCTTCAAATCATGGATATTACACATTACACATTACAAGCTCTGAAGGTGAGTTTTTTCTTCTTAAAAATAATATTTATGTTGTGTTATTTGTTACAATTAAGGTACTTTCTAGATTGAAATTTATATTAGAAAACTAATATTGGAAGGCAGGGAAATGTTTGTTTTGGTTATAGTGCTGATAATAGTATAATTAAGACAGAATGAATTTTAGAGTTAGCAAATTGAATAAGAATTTTGATACCATGGGGTTGCAAGAAAACCTTCTAAGTCTCATGGTTTTGAGAAGTTATTTGCTATTCTATCCCTTTTGCAACTGCTGTTATCTATCAAGCACAATGTGAGTATAGAAATACAACTTTATGATTTGACTTTATAGGATTACCATTTTTATACTATATATATATTTTATTAGAAGAAAAAAAAAAGGCAAGAAAGAATACTATGGTCTCAACCAATTTCGAAATGGGAACGTGAATTCTCTCTCTCACTATATGGTCTATTGACAAGGTGGGTTGCTCTGATGATAAGCACCCTCCACTTCCAACCAAGAGGTTGTGAGTTCGAGTCACCCCAAGAGCAAGGTGGGGAGTTCTTGGAGGGAAGGATGCCGAGGGTCTATTGGAAACAGCCTCTCTACCCCAGGGTAGGGATAAGGTCTGCGTACACACTACCCTCCCCAGACCCCACTAGTGGGATTATACTGGGTTGTTGTTGTTGTTGTACTATATTGTCTATTTGTTTAGTTATAATATCTTTCATTGCTTAGTGGCTAAAATGAGAAGTAAAAGCTGTAGAAAGATTCTAAAATACTGTGAAGTTACTATTTTAAATTTTTGAAATGCTGTGAAATTACTATTTTTTATTATATAAGTGTATCAATTTATTAAATGTGCTGGTTAATAGTTGTTGCACTTGGCAATTGGCATTCGATTTCTAAATGATGAGAAGAATACGAACAAGATTTTTGTAAAATTCATTTAGCAATGATTAGCTTCCCTTTAATCTTTTGGCCTCTTAAACTTCCACGGAAACAATATATAACTGAAAAAATGGCCGAAGCAGCAAGTACGCGCCTCTTCATTTTGCAGCAGAGTTTAAATAAAATCGATTTAACATCCTATTCCAATTTCCATTAAAATTTATAATTAGAACTATTATCATTCATACAATTGATTCTGCTTTTTGATAAGTTTTCCCCTCAAATTGAGAGAACTACTCTTTGAAAATTTGGTAGTTATGAAGCTACAAAAAAAAGTACTCAATGCTTTATTTGTTTTAATTTGTTTTTCTTTTGTTTTGTATGTAATTTTTGATTATGCATTCGATTTTTATTTTTTAAAAGCAATTACACAATTGTCTATGTCCCAGGTTAGGCACCTGAGCCAATAACAACTGCCACTCCTTCTATATCTGTTGAACTTTGGCTATGATTATTTCCTTTATATCAACTAAAAAGTAGAAAAGTTTAGATGTGACATGTGAAAGTAGATGGTTGAAAAAGATTATCTAAAGAAAGAAGCTATTTTTTTACATTCATAATTGAGAAAATAGTTATCTAATTAGATTCAAATTGAAAATGATAGCACATGAGAACTAAGTGAAAAATGTTATGTGATTTTTTCCTTCTTTTTACTGCTTGTAGTTTTGGTTATTTTAGAAAAATTTTAGATAAGTGTGGAACGATTGAAAATATGTCTATTTTGTTGTGATTTACATAATTATAGAAACTTTTTCAGTAAGGCATTATTAATTTATAATACTTTCAAGATTTACTTAAAAGGAGATTTGATTAGTTTAGATATAATTTTTGTAGATGAAAATTAGTTTAAGTGATTGTCATGTTGCTTATTTTTCTATATGCTCTAATTTATAAAATGATCACTTGTTAAATATTTATTTAATGACCGCGCAAATCGCGAATAAATTAACTAGTTTTATTATAAATGCGAGCACATGAATGGACCAAACTTCTAAGAGAAGTAAAAAAGAAAAATATTAAACTTTTTCCCTAATTATTTTTTGCTTATACGAACATATACATGTTTAGTTGGTTTAATTCTTTTTAAAATTAAATTTAAACCAAATATTATCCTGTTTCCAAATTTAATATCAAACCAAATCAAATACTAAGAAAATTCAATTATCCAAGCGGGTTTGTTTAGATTTTCGATTCAATGTTGTTTTCGGATTTAATTGAACACCCTTACTCGTAAAGACATTAAATTTATGTAGTTCAAATGAAAATCCCGTAGAGCAATTAATTTAAATATGAAGATAAATATACATAAAAGAGAATCCTAATAGTTTAATAGCTCGCTTGGCCAAGCTGTAAAAAATAACTTATTTCGAGAAATGTTTTTTTCTCAAAAGTAAGCAGTTTGTGTTTGGTTAATTAATTTGAAAAATAATTCTCAGCAACAATTAGCGTTTGACCAAGCTTTAAAAAATTACTTCTAAGTGTATTTTTAAAAAAAAGTACTTTTGGAGATACACTACTTTTTTTCTTTGCTTCTTCTCAAAAATACTTCTTTTTGTTTTTCAAAAAATTGGTCAAACAACTTAATTTTAGAAAAAAAAAGTATTATTGACAAAAAAAATATGCTTTTGCGCTTGGCCACATGCTATAAATTTGCCTTTTGTTATCAACCCCAATTTCTTCTAATTCTAGAACCTTCCTTTGTGCGATCCACGAAAAAACAGAACAAAATTTTAGAACCTCCTTTTACGACTTGCCGTGTGGTTTTTCCTTTCTTCGCCGTATACTTCTCCTAATCCGTCGCCAAAATTGATTCCCCCCTTCTATAAATACCCTGCGCTGTTGCCCTCCTTTTCTTCATAAAAACTCATAAACTAGCATTCTATTATCGATATATATTCCTCTGAGAATCAAGCAAATCCATTTTGAAGGTACTACTTTTCTTTTCCTCCTGTTGCTTTTTATGATTGTACTTCTGTTCACTTGGCTTGTCCAGTATCTTTTAGTATACTAGTTGATTGATGATTCCATTCTTTATCTCTCGATTGGAATTTTTTTTAGGGTTTTCGATTCCGTCGAATAATTGGTCAATAGGGATAGGGTATGTTCGAGGGAAAAAGAAAAGCCTTTAGAGTAATTTAATTTGTGGTCTGTTGTATTGGTTCTTTTTCTTACGGTTTTATTATTAAGATCCCTGGAAAAACTGAAATTTGAATAATTCATTCTGAAATTCTAACCTAATCTGCATAAAATTTAAATTAAGATCTTTCATCGTATTATAGGATCAAGAGATTTTTATTAATGTATGAAATAAGATAGATTTTGTTGTAGGGATATTGTTATAATCTCTTGCAAGTTGGATTATAATGTGTGAAAAGTGACTTATTTCTGTAGAAGTATGTGTAGCAGTTGTGATGCTTTAAGGGATCTAATACAGTATTTGTTTGGTTAGTACAGATGCAGATATTTGTGAAGACCCTGACTGGCAAGACTATAACTCTCGAAGTTGAGAGTTCAGACACGATCGACAATGTTAAAGCCAAAATTCAGGACAAAGAAGGTATTCCACCAGATCAGCAACGTTTGATCTTTGCAGGAAAACAGCTCGAGGATGGGCGTACTCTCGCAGATTACAATTTTCAAAAGGAGTCAACGCTTCACCTTGTTCTTCGTCTCCGTGGTGGAATGCAAATCTTTGTTAAAACCTTGACCGGGAAAACAATTACATTGGAAGTTGAGAGCTCGGACACTATTGATAATGTTAAGGCGAAAATTCAAGATAAGGAAGGTATTCCACCGGACCAACAAAGGCTGATTTTTGCGGGGAAGCAATTGGAAGATGGGCGCACTCTGGCAGATTATAATATTCAAAAGGAGTCAACACTCCACCTAGTCCTCCGCCTTCGTGGTGGGATGCAAATTTTTGTTAAGACCTTAACTGGAAAAACAATCACGTTGGAAGTTGAGAGCTCGGATACGATAGACAATGTTAAGGCAAAAATTCAAGACAAGGAGGGTATCCCACCTGATCAGCAGAGGTTGATTTTTGCTGGGAAGCAATTAGAAGATGGAAGAACTCTGGCTGATTATAACATCCAGAAGGAATCCACCCTTCACCTTGTTCTCAGGTTGAGGGGTGGCATGCAGATCTTTGTGAAGACTTTGACGGGGAAGACAATAACGTTGGAGGTGGAGAGTTCCGATACCATTGATAATGTGAAGGCCAAGATACAGGATAAGGAGGGTATCCCACCAGACCAGCAGAGACTGATTTTTGCAGGGAAACAATTGGAAGATGGAAGGACTCTCGCAGATTATAATATTCAAAAGGAATCCACCCTTCACCTTGTTCTCAGGCTAAGGGGTGGAATGCAAATCTTTGTTAAGACCTTAACTGGCAAAACCATCACATTGGAAGTTGAGAGCTCAGACATGATTGACAATGTGAAGGCGAAGATACAGGATAAAGAAGGTATTCCGCCGGACCAGCAGAGGCTCATCTTTGCTGGAAAACAGTTGGAGGATGGTAGGACACTGGCGGACTACAATATCCAGAAGGAGTCTACTCTCCATCTTGTGCTGAGGCTGAGGGGTGGATTTTAAGCATTTTTTTCGTCAGATGTTTCTCTTAAGTCATTGTTAATGTTTGCCTTTAGCTTTATTACATCTTCTAGTGTTACCTCTTATTGATGTCAATGGTATGAATTGTGAATGGACCACTGTTTTCTTAGTGAAATTTGATTTCGTTTCTAATGAAGTTTGCTTCTTTATTATTTTAGCCTTTTTACTGGTGTCTGATATGCAACTCCTAAATCATAATAGTAACATATATAGCCTTATGAGAGAAGGGTTTGTGATGACGAAGGCTTATGTTCAATTTCCTTACTTTTGTCTGGTTTCTTGATAATGAAGCTTTGCTTCAAGTTTGTGGCGATAAATAGCTATTGAAGTCGAATATTTGCTAATACAGGTTTTGCTTTGAGTAATGAGATATTTGAATTTTAATATTTCAAATACTGATCAAATTTTGAAAAACTTGTTTTGGTGCGTCTGAAATGAAATAATAATGCTTTTCACTTGCAAAAGTTTCATAGTTAAGCTTAAGCACCATTTGTCTACGTCTAAATACCCGTCTAAATGCTGTTTTTTCCCCAATTTCAACCAGATGGTTTCGTTGGGAGCAGTAGTTTTTTTCTTTTAGGAGCGCCTTGCTATGTATCGTAATTATTCCTAATTCTGCACCGGAATATCTTACAACTGGAACACCCCCCCCCTCCTCCCC